>BPLR01012199.1:0-27473 GCA_021605095.1 Caerostris extrusa
AAGTTACGTACAAGCTGGATTCAATATAGGGGACAGAGACTTTTTTATGTTGCCTGAGGAGTTGATGATTTCCAAAAGTGGGCTGCAAGATTATTTGGTTTGGCCACCCCTGATCTAGACAGCTTCCCATGAATCCAAGTGGATTGATGGAAGAAGGAAAGAGGGCAGCTTTCTGTTGGGAGATGGAGCACCCGCGTAGGTAGAAGCATGACTGGGCCCGTGCATGATTTTTGTTAACAACTACAATACACTTATATTTTGGTACTATACTTGAAACTATAAGAGAGCTACTAAGTGTGTCTACACTATACTACAACTATATTTCTTTTTTACTACATATGCGTTTACTATGTGAAGTGGCGTTTTACCAGAATGTTTTCAACTGTTAAAAATACAAAAACTGGGGCCAGAGATTTCGGGTTCGAGTCCCGTCGGTGCCGTGGATGTTTGTAGTGGTTCGGGATCCACTTTAAGGCGTAGGTCCCGGTCTTCTATGACTGTAAGAGCGTCACGGAGCCAAAGCCGACTTCTACCTACAGGGACTCCATCGCAACAGAAGCTGCTTCCTTGCCCTTCAATCATGAGTACATATGGGCTTGGCCTAGATGTCTGCCAAGTGGGATAAGAAACAACAACAAAATTACAAAAATATTTATAAATATTGAAAAAATGTATCAGAAAAGGGTCGGAAAGTTTTGTTTTTATTTATATGAAACTATAATTGTCTCATTTTTAGGAATATAAGAACTATCCATTTCCTAATAATTTAATTAAAACAAGTATTACTCATAATCTAAAACACTTTTTTTCGATTAAGCTGAATTTCTCATTGCTATCACTTCAAAATCACTATTGTAAAATGAAATATTAAACTTTTTTTATTTAATACAGATTCTTTAATTATGCTAATTATCGGACAAATGCCTTAAAGCATTCATTAAAATTCTCAACACTTTTAAATGCATTTGTTTAAAAGTTAAGGTTTTAGTTAAAATGATGTATTTTTACTCTCTACATATATTTTCATTGAATTACATAATTATTATCTTCATTAATTATAATAGTTAGTAGAATGAAAGTTCTTGAATGAACAATAACTACAAACTATATTTTAATTTGAATTTCAAAATTTAATTAAGCAAATATTCTCATCCAAACTAATATAAGAAATTAACGATAATAATTAGCTTAATTTTAAATAGCTTCACTTTTAACAAACAATATAATTTTTTTCCACATCCATATTGAGAAATTTCCTGCACATATTGCAAAAAGTTTTTTACGCTTAATTAACAGCTGCCAGTTCTTAAAAAAAAAAAAGAATAATTATAAATAATTATGTACATTTCCACCGATTTCTCTACAAAGTTCTCCGCACCATTATAGATTTGCTCCATCCATTACTCCAAATGACAGTTTTAATGAGTCATTTAAATATTTTCGACATTTGTAAATGACACAAATGGCAGATCTTTGCTACTGATGTCGATATATCCCTGTGCTGTAGAAAATTGAGGAATTCATTTATATTTTATATTTTAAATAAAATTATTATTTTTTTAATTTATTCATCACAACTACCTTGTACTCAAAAATGTATTTAATTAATTTATTTAATCCCTGTAATCAAAGTTTCATGGTATAAAAGGCATTTGTCATAAAAAGGGGCTGATGGCCGAGTGAATAGCTCTCGGTGCCGCAGGTTTTGGGTTAGAGTCCAGGAGGTGAGTTTGGATGTTTGTAGTGGTCCGCAATCCACTTTAAACAGTAGGTCCCAGTCAGCAGTCGGCAGGCTGACTGTCTATAATAGATGCTTACACACGCTGTCATATTTGTTATTAAGTCTACTCATTTCTCAAAGCAGTGACTGAAATGAAGTGGATTTGAGCTCAAGCCCGGCCGCACCCATTTAAAATTAATTGAAATTAAATTAAAAAAAATTTTTTTCTTGGTCAGAATGATGTTCTCTAACATGTAAGAGGCTAAGCGTACGATTATCACTCTAGAAATTATAATTATATTGATAAACTAGTAGAATCGGTGCATGTTTCAACAGAATGCCTTGCATGGACAATTAAACTGATTAGATCAGTTTTCTACCGCTCTGGTGTTCGATACCACATGCTTCAGGTTTGAGTCCTGGCTGTGACATGGATGTTTGCAGTGGTTTGAAGTTCACTAGGTCCCGGCCTAATATGACTGTAGAGCGTTGGAGAAAAGGTTGGAAAACCCACGCCGAAAATAGAAAAGCATCTCCTGTCTAGAAATCTGCCAATAGGCTGAGGGCCTTGGTCCACCAGGGGGCTGTTGCGTCACCAATGATGATGATGATTTGTCATAAAACAATATTTTGAGTTATCAAATTAGTTATCATTTAACACTATATGTCATCTGTAATGATTTAGAGAAAATCTTCCACTTAAAATGAATATATTTTGAATACATATTGTGTTGTTGTGAATTCTCAATATCCGGCAGGGCGGGACGTACACCCCATGTTGCTGTTGTTGTACCCCTCATGGCAGGAAGGATGAAGAGAAGCCTCGGTTGTGATAGAGAACCTGTAGGTAGAGGTCTGACTTCTGCTCCGTGTCACTAAAGAAGGAGGGAAGTGCCTTCCGGGAGGACTTTTATAGTGAAACTACCTCGCATTAGCGTATTGTATGGGAGAAAAGTCGGAAACTCCCATCAAGTAGTGCGATCGTCAACTAGTTTTGCCACCGTTTTAGTGTTACCGTTATCTCTTAAATGACACTTTGATTTGTGGTAATTTTTTACTACAATTATAGATATTTTTACAGATCCAGCATTTACCAGGATGCAATGCTGAAATCCATTCCCAATTTGTAAGCACTTGATTTTTACAGCCTGCTTTTGGTGAGCAGCGGGAGGATACATATCATTCGTTGTGTCTAATCCTCATTGTCCTACAGTGTGGAATGGACGCCCCATGAGCAGTCTATTCATGGATGGAGGGAAAAGGGCAGCTTCTGTTGTGATGGAGCACCCGTAGGACTTGGTCCCGAGTTCGCTGACGAAGGAGGAAGTGTCTTCCGGGAGAATTTTTAGAGGAAGTTATTCTAAATTTGCGTATCGTATGACAGAAAAAACGGAAAACTCCCACCAGGTAGTCTGACTAACGAGGCAGGATGCAGAACAAAGATGCGTAGCAAGTTTTCTACGATATGCAAATGGCATAAAGTTAGTATTTAATATTTTTTATGCTAAAATATTGACAAACAACAATCTTGTTGTTGTTTCTTATTCCACTTGGTCGACAGCAACATCTAAACAAAGTCCATAAGCCCTTGTGTGTTCTCATGGGAGGAGGGAAGGAAGGGGGCAGTTACTGTTGTGATGGAGTACTCGTAGGTAGAGGTCTAACTTCTACCCGTGCCGCTGAAGAAGAATGGCAGTGCCTTCCAGGATGACTTTTAGGGAGAACTATCTCGCATCTGCGTATCGTATGGGGGAAAACCAGGAAAATTCCCATCATTTAGTCCGATTCACGAGGTACAAGGTTGAACGTCACAAACGCCATCAACCCCCCTTCGTTTTGAAGCAATGTCTACAACAAAGTAACCAGCGAAGTAATGCTCACTAGTAGCGCCCGTTACCACTAAGCCACCAGTCGGGAATTTTGAATAAATTTTAATGTGTAATACCAACCTTTAAAAGAAGGTTCATAGAACATTAGTCACAAGAGTATTAATAAAATCCAAAATAGTTATAATAGTATTAAAAACTCCAAACAGTCATTAGACTATAATTTTAATATAATCGAGGTTAAAATTACTGTCCTGATTACTGTAATGTATATTTGACTTTGAGTTACTAAGTTGTTGATCTCTTATAAAGGGTAACACCACTTCGACCAGTCAATGTTGTTCTTTCAGATGGCAGTTCTGCATAATGCTTTACAAAGGATAATGGTAACTGTCATGCATTTAGGTGTTTCATTTCCAGAATAACTGATCGTTCTTCTTCTTCATTGGCTCAACAGTCCCATGGTGGGCCAAGGCCGTTTGTTTATTGGCAGATTTTGAGGCAGGAGATATTTTTCTTTTCACGGAGAAGGGTTGTCAGCCCTACGCCTGTCGCTCTACAGTCATATTAGACCGAGACCTAGTGAACTCCAAACCACTGCAAACATCCATGTCACAGCCGGGACTCGAAGCTGAAGCATGTGGTATCCAACGCCAGAGCGATAGAAAAACTGATCTAATCAGTTTAATTGTCTATGCAAGGCATTCTGTTAAAATGGGCACCGATTCTACTCGTTTATCAATATAATTATAATTTCTAGAGTGATAAACGTACGCTTAGCCTGTTACATGTTAGAAAACATCACCCTGACTATGAAAAATTATAAAAAATTTAATTTCAATTAATTTTAAATAGGTGCAGCAGGGCTTGAGCTCAAATCCTCTGCAGACGTCCATTTCAGTCACTGCTTTCAGAAACGAGTAGACTTAATAACAAATGTGATAACGTGTGTAAGCATTTATTATAGACAGCCATCCTGCTAATGGGAGTTTTTCCAGATTTTCTTCCATTTGACACGAAACTGTGGAGTCGTTACCTCTAAAGGTAACCTTTAGGGGTAATATAAGTAATAACCTTTTCACGATTTTTAGGTGGAATGTACGTTTTATACACAAGTGTAACAAACGAATTGTTTGCCAAATTGATTTATGGAAAGAAAACAAGTAATATAAAAAGATTTTTTTTCAATTTCTACTTTTTTTCACTCTATTGCAGAAAGTCCTTTATAAATAATTTTCATTCATTTTTTTTTTTAAGTTTGTCTGTGCCATCTGTTGGTAGATACATGCAACTTAAGTCTAAAAAAATAAAATAAATTAATTAAATCTAATTGAGGAATTAATATTTGAAAAACTGCATTAACATCCAGTGTCATCCACTACAAGTAAAAAAAAAATGTATTTGAACATGAGTGGAGGTATTAAAAGTATTTTACGGACTATTGAAAATTTGAACAAGATATATATAGGAGAGTGTGAGCTAATAGAAGGAATTGAAAAGAAACAATAAAACTGAATATAAAGTCATAAAATTATTTCACCAAGTAGAAAAAAGGAACTTTTTAAAAAAGATTTTTTTATATAAATATTTAGTTCATAAGTGATATGCATTTAAACAATATTCTTTCGACAGAATAAGCTAATCGTTATATTAATTTTTCCAATATTTTACAAGTAAGCAATTAAAAAAAAAAAAAATCACTTGTTTTAAAACTATAGTAATTTAAAAATTATTTTGAACAAAATATCTTTTTCGATAGAAAAGCAATTCTTCATGCAAATTATTGATCGAAACTAAAATAAAATTTACAACCATATCATAGCGTGTTTTACATTTATATATATATTATATATTAAAATGGAGCAGATGAGGTAGCCATCACTTAAAAATTTGATTAATTAAAACCAATTTTTTTCACTTATTTTCTTTTTATGAGGTATCTTTTTTTAAACTTTAAAAAAAAAAAATTTTTTTTTATCCTACCTCAATTTTTTTTTTAAAAATTGTTTTATACATTTGCATAAAATGAGATACAAGTGAAAAATTCTCAAATTTAAAGGAAATAATAAAGTAAAGCTCATGTCAGCTGTTATTAAAAGCAACTTAAGTCAAGTAATGCAAATTTTAAGGGAACTAGTTTTTTTCAGGGTGATGCAATATTTTGAACTAATTAGTTTTTAATTAGTTTTTATATATATATATATATATATATATATATATATAGGTTTCAAGATAAAGACCCGGTAGTTACATGGATGTTTGCAGTGGTTTGAAATCACTGTAAACCCTAGGTTCCGGTCTAATATGACTGTAAAGTGTTAAGCCTGTCATAAAATTCCTGTCTCGAAATCCACCAATAAGCAGACGGCTTTGGCCTACTATGGGCTGTAGTGATAGGGAATTAGTTATTTATATATTGTAGCATTTTTGCTCCCAGGAATATTTATTCTTTAACAATATATATATATATATATATATATATATATATATATATATATATATTTAATAACAACCTATCACTCAAATTTGGCAGCAGAGAAGCAGTATTTTGATTGGTTAAATGGCTATATTACATAAAATTAGTGTTTTGTACTAATTAGAACAACATATCTCCCCAATCTGATAGCAGATATTTGGTATCAGGTATAAAGGAGACTAATGAAATTAGCGATTGTCTGTGAAACATTCACATGTAATATGGACTATACCATTAGTTGTTCCATCATGATTGGTAATAGCCGATGAACTGAGAAAATGTCTACTCAAATGAGAAGTGAGAGAAATTGACACATTTCTCTTGACAGGTTTTGGGTTTTTGACGGGTTTGACAGGGGGTTTTTGGAAAAAAGGAGAGAGTTCTGCGACGAGTCGACGAAAAATGTGGTTAGTGACAAAAACAGGCCTGAGTGCCGCCTGTTTTCCAAAGCGAACATCTTGTGGTTTCGTGTATCACATTATGTAATAATTAAGGTCTACCGCAGACCAAACAATTAGATTCAATGTAGACGGAAAACTCTGAAAATCTCCGACCTTGGAGTAAACTGCACTTGTGATATAATAGCGCACTTGAGATCAAATTTATATTTTGTATTCATTTTCTTGTACAATAATCCGAGTTCTGTATATATAATAATACTTGTAAATAAAAATTAAAACTTTCCCATGATTCTGAATGTGGCCCTCTTCCTTCTGAAAGTGGACCTCTTGAAGCTGTTATAGGGTCCAGTATATGCTGAGACATTGCAATACAACATAATATATACATACCTAATAAGGATTTCTTTTTGTTCCAGAACGTGGTAAACGAATTTCGAAGCCATAATAAACAGTTGATGCGTTCAAAATGCATGTTTTTTGAAAAACTTCGATAGAAATGAAATAAGATGCTATGAAAATTGATTCAAGCGTACGCAAAAAGTGCAATAAGGGCTGCAATTGACATTACTCACTTAGCACTACCCAGGGGGCCCGTGTAGCTTGAAAATAAGCCACGGACGTGGAGTAACAATGCCCCTGGCAACGCTCTACGGTCCTATTTTGACCGGGACCTACGGTTTAAAGTGGATTCCGAACCACTACAAACTCCTATCTTCAACGCCGGGATTTGAGCCCGATACCTGTGGTACTGAGAGCTAGAGCGCTAGCCACTCGGCCATCAGGCCCATAAAGCAATCTTTAATGAAGAAAATTTACTTTTGTTTGTTATTCTGTTTACATAAATGGCAATCTTCTTAGCCAGCAAGTTTACATGGAAGTATTGTTTTGTGTTGTCGTTCTACGGTCAGACTTTAGTGTTAATAGGGCCGGGACCTACAGTTTAAACGTGGATTCCGAACCACTCACAAACAAACATCCATACCGCATAAACAAACAGCTATGGTACCAAAGGCCAGTGCGCTAGCCTATTGGCCCAACAAACTTCTTTACATGGAAGAAGCCTGCATGTTAAATGTGAGATTTTACATCATCTGCCTTTATAATAATCACTACAGAACATCAGAGGAATAAAATAAAAATAACTTAATAGTCTAAAGATATTTTGGGTTTATTCCATAGGCATGGAAATTTTCGGTTCGGTATTGGTGTTGAATCAAGGTCTTTCATTGCGATGTCCATAGTGATTTTCATAAGTCTTTTCTGGTCCTTTTAGAATAAAAATGAAAAAGAAAAAGTACTGAAAATGTGCCAAATTTATTCAACCCCTCAGCACTGCAAACAAATAAAGAAGTCATCTTAAGCATTTTTCAAACTCAGCTTGACTTTTGGAAACCCCATAACTCACTCCTTTGTTCAGGGCTTTGGAGTAATAACCCCCACCGACGAATTCATCATCAGGTTTTCGGTTGTTTTATTAAAAGAAGGCGAGCTAAGTGAAAGGGCCGATCCGTGACTAATTAAGCCGAATATCGATCCGGAAATTGTGTCATTATTCCAGCAGCCGCGGAAACGCCCCAACCCTAGCAAGGAAAGGCCTTTCTGGTTTAAGAAGTTAACTAATTATCGGCGCGTATAAGCCATTCGGCGAGTCAAAGGCAGCGGCGAAAGCATTAAGAACACGCGGCGTGTAAGGTATTTCGATAATTACTTGACACGAATTATTAATGAGAAAGGACACGGTTACAGAGAAAGAGCTTGAAAGGGAAAAAAAAGTTCAGAGACAAATTTTTATAGGGAAAATTCTTAAAGACAAAAATTGCTTATAGGGAAAAGTATAAAAAAAAATAGTTTGTAGGGAAAATTCTTATGGAAAAATAATTTGTAGGAAAATTCTTATAAACGAAAAATTTTATAGGAAAATTTTTAGGGAAAAATAGTTTATAAAAAAAAACATACAGACAAAAATTTTTATGGGTAAAATTCTTATGGAAAATAGTTTGAAGGGAAAATACTTACAGACAAAAATTTTTCTAGGAAAATTCTTACGGAAAAATTGTTTTAGGAAAATTCTTGCCGAAAATAATAGTTTATAGGGAAAATTCTTAAGGAAAATAGTTTAGAGGAAAATTTTTACTGAAAATAATTTGTAGGCAAAGTTCTCACGAAAAAATTGTTTGACGGGAAAATTCTTACGGAAAAATAGTTTGCAGGAAAATTCCTAGAGTCAAAAATTTTTCTAGATAAAATTGTTGCATATAATTTTGAAAGAAAAAATTTTGTAAAAAATGTTTAAATTGGGAAAAAAATTATGCGAGTTTTTTTGAATAGAGAAATATTTAGTAAAAAATTTTGCTAGTACAATGTTTTGGGAACGTAATTTTTGCGACACGAAAATTGCAGGGAACATTTTACAGACAGATATTTTTCTAAGAAAAAATAGTTGCATGGAATTTGAAAGAAAAACTTTAACTTTTAATATTAAATCTGCCCCTTTATCATTATAAGGAGTACTACTTTAAAACATTACGCATTTGTATGGTAGATAAAAATCAGGAAAAATAATAAAAAAATGTTTTTGATAAAATTTATGAAACAGGAGATAATGCAATTTAGATAGAGTATTGTAATTTAGTAATGCAATGTAAATTATTTAATTTAGTAAATAATATAATTTAGATTCGTTCTATGGCTCAAAAAATTTCTTTTTATTACAAATAAAAAAGATATTGCGAAAGCCTCCCAGAACAGAGAAATATACGAAGAAAATTTGCTGTAGAAAAACCACTTATTTTATATATTTACAGGTCATTGATTATTATTTGTTTTTTTTTATTTTTTTTACAAATAAGTTAATATTGCTAACAAATAACAGTAGTATTCTAATTAGAAAAAATAAAGAAAATAGTGAAAAAAATTAAATGTATGAAAAATCATAGAAATTTTTATTTAACATTTAGAAATATTATGTATGGATTATTTTAATAGACTATATAATTTATAAATCTGAATACACTTCTTGCAAGTATAATTAAATACTTCTTTCTAAATTAATATATGTCTTAAAATCCGTGGCTTTACCTCAAACTCATTACCTCTGTGACATAATAAAAAAATCCTTAAGTCTATAAAGGTGTGTTTCTGTAGCATTTTATCCAAGAGAGATGTAGCATTTATGTTCCTAGGAGAGAGGAATGCATATTCTTTAACAAGTGCATAATAACAACCTGTCACTCAAATCTGGCAGAACATAAGCAGTGTTTTGAGTAGTTATATTACCTGCAATTAGTGTTGTGTACTAATGAGAACAACCTGTCACTCAAATCTGACAACAGATATTCAGTGTCACACATAATGAGACTCTATGAGTCATCTCCTCACAACCTGCCACTGAAATCATATAGCAGATATTCGATATCATGTATAATGAGACTCATGAAATTAATGTCTGTGCGACATTTCAGGTTGAAACAATTATAGATGGACTATGGACTCACACCATGAGTTGTTCCATCGTGATTGGTGATGGACTATGAGTTGAAAATAATGTCCGGTCCGATGAGAAGTGACGGAAGCTGACCCCTACTTTGAGGGATTTTGTCTTAAAATGAAATTTTTGGTGAAGAAGATGCGACTATTCGACCAGAAGTGTTGTTTTTCTTTTTTTTTTTCTCTGGAAGTTGTATGAAGGCCAGAGTTTCTTCCCGTTTTCAAAGTGAGCACCGTGTGGTTTCGTGTATCAACACCTGGATAATTAAGGTCTGCCGCAAATCAGGTGTTTAGATTTGTTGGTGACTCGAAAAGTCTGAAAAATCTTGGAGTGAACTGCATTTCTTGGAGTGAACATATATATATAAAGTTTAAAGTTTTCCATGAACCTGAAAGTGACCCTCTTTTCGAAGCCGTTATAGGTCTAGTATTGGCCGAGTCGCTATATATATATATATATAGCTCTTTTAAATACAAATTATATCTTTAAATAAAATAATTTTTATTGTATTGTTATCATTATTTATTATTATAGTGCATTCTATTGCTGAATTACTTAGTTCATGAGAGCTGCCAAGAATAAAAATATTTTTTTTTTATTATTTCACAAAGATATCAAACAATCAGGCAATTAACTAAACTTAAACTCCTCACAACTCAAATTATTAATAGGTGATTCTAATTATATTGAAGTTAATGGTGTAAAAATGTTTCTTTTAAAATGCAGGTTTATATCTTTTAAATAAACATAATTTCCATTTTATTGTTAGTTATTATTATTTAACATTGCATACATTTTATAAATTTCCCCCAATAAAGCATCATAAAGCTCAGTAATGAAAAATTAATACAAAACGAGCTACTATTCAAAACTGCTGAAAGTTTTAATGACATAAGCTATTGAAGGTTTTTATAAGCAAGAAATTCTGTAAATGTGGCTTCTTTTATTTCATTTAAGGTGCGATAATTTTTTTTAAATATGTCCGCTAATAGAAAATTCATATTATAATAGCTAAGGAACAAAAAGAATCAAACGCTGTCATTAACTTTGCTGAATGGCTGTTTTTGCTATTCCGCCAAAAACAATGGCTCTTGGACAATAAAAGTGAGTGGGAAGCTGTTATCTAAATCCATAAAGATGCATTTCAAAAGACACTTTGGTAAGCATGGTTCATTTGTTGTTCATATTTAGGGTCATTGTTTAGTACTATGTATTAAAAAATGTGCTGTAACTAAAAAAGTGTATTCCTTCAAACATTCTTTTGATGCTTAATTTTTTACTTTTATACATTTTAGAAGCCTGTGTTGTGTGTCCATTAAATTATCCTTTGATGATTATTCTAATACTTAATATGCTATAACATGAAGTGTCATTGATATTTAAAACAAGTAATTTACAAAATCAAATTGGCGTATTGAATGAAAAGAAAAAGAAATCTGCAATTTTTTTCACTGTCTGACCAATACTTTTAAGAACTATTTTACAAATAAAAAAAAATTTTCATCAATTTTATTAATTTTTTATCATTTCATTATTTGATTAATTGATTATTATTATTAAATTAATTGATCATTTTCATTATTTGATTATTTTCATTGTTATTATTTGATTATTTTCATGATTATTATTTGATTAATTGATTATTTCATATTTGATTAATTTATTATTTTCATCCTTCGTTTAGATTTTTACATTGATTCGTTTATTATTTTATTATTCATTGTTAGATTATTTCATTATTCAATTAATTGTTTTTATATATTTTTAAAATAGTATTTACAGTGTTCATTAAATTAACGTTTGATGATTATTCTAATACTTAGTTTTTTTTTAGTAGCGCAGATATTCATTCTTATAAAAATAAGTAATACAAAATCGAAATGACTTATTGAAATGTAATATTTAGCTATGAGAAAAAAATCTGTAACATCACTATCTGCCCAGTAGTTTTAAGAACTATTTTACAACTAAAGTATTTCTTTTCATGATTATTTTTTTATTTTTTATAGTTAAAAAAACTATGCTCATTAAATTAGCTTTCGATGTTTATTCTAATAATAATTAGTTTTGTATAAAACAAGGTGTCATTGTAGTACACCAATTGAAATGTGGTGAGAGGTACAAGAAAAATAAATTTAGGATTATTTTCACTTGACCAATATTATTTTAAGAGCTTCTTTACAATCAAAGTATTATTTTTTTCAAATGGTTATTTATTTATTTTTACATATCTTAAAAAGCATTCAATAAAAATTACTTTTGATGATTATTCAATTTCTTAGTTTTCAACAACATGATGCCATTGTTTAGAAAAATAAGTAGTACAATATCGAATTGGCATATTGAAATGTTGCATTGGCTTTTTAAGACCTACTTTTACTTATTACTCTTTTTGTAAAGAGAAAAATAAATCTGTGATTTTTTTTTTCAATTGATTTAAGAGATTGATTTTTTTCAATTGATTTAATTTTCAATATTTTTTAAGAGCTACTTTACAGTTAAAGTATGTTTTTTCATGATTAATTATTTATTTTTACATATCCTAAAAATATTCAATAAACATTTCTTTTGATTATTATTCAAATACTTAGTTTCCTGTACTACAGAGTGTCATTGTTATAAAAAATAAGTTGTATAGAATCTAAATAGAGTATTGAAATGTGGGGAGAAGTACAAGAAAAATAAATCTGTGATTTGTTTTCACTGTCTGTCTAGTATCTTTTAAAAAACACTTTAATACTAATTTTTTTTCCATTATTAATTTTTTTTTTTTACAAATTTTAAAAAGTATTTATTATATTCACAAACATTTCTTTTGATGATCATTTTAATACTTAATTTTCTATAACACAGGATGTGATTGTTATAAAAAATAAGTATTGCAATATCGAAACGGCGTATTGAAACGTAGTATTGGGTTACAAGAAAAATAAATCTAATTGTTTTTTCATTATCTTTTTTTCAGACCTACTTTACTACTAAAGTATTTCTTTTACACATTTTTAATAATATTTATAATGTTCAAAAGATTAATTTGATAATTATAATAATACTTAGTTTTCTATAACGCAAGATAATGATTTTATAAAAAAATAAGTAATAAAAAATCGAAATGACGTATTGAATTGTGGTGAGCTGTACACGAAAAAATAAATCTGTGATTTTTTTTTTAACTGTCTGTCTAGTATTTTTTTTTTAAGAATTATTTTACTACTAAAAGTTTTTTTTATGATTAATTTTTTATTTTTACAAATTTTAAAAAGTGTTTTTTAATATTCAATGAACATTTCTTTTGATGATTATTATAATCTGTATGATTATATTATAGTTCAGTATATATTAAATGCCAGTTCAGAACTTTAGTTCACTATAGCGCAGAATGTCATTGTTATAAAAATAAGTAATACAAAGTCGAAATGGCACATTGAATTGTGGTGAGCTGTACAAGAAAAAAATCAGCAATTTATTTTGATTATCTGTCCAGTATATTTTTAAGAGCTGCTTCATTTCTAAATATTTTTTTCATGAGAATTGTTTTTTTTTCCACAATTTAAATAGTATAAACAATGTCCAAAAAACATTTATTTTGATGGTTATTATAATATTTCTTCTTCTTCCGTTTGCAACAGACCCATGTTCGGCCAAGATCGTCTCCTACTGGCAGATTTCGAGATAGGACATGTTTTCCTTTTGCGGGGTAGCCCTAAGACCTAAGTTCTGCAGTCATATTAGAAAGGGACCTAGAGATATAAACCGAATTCCGAACCATTAAAATTATCCATAAAACCGCTGAAACTCGAACCCGAAACCTGTGGCAACGACTGCCAGAGATCATAATACTTAGATTTTTATAAAATAATATGTCATTGTTATAAAAAATAAGTAAATAAACAATATGTCAAAATAAAAAAAAAAATAAACAATATGCCAAAATAAAAAGTTAAAAAAGAAAACGACAGCTCGAACAAATAAAAATCATCTCAACTAGACAATCATCTCAAACAATTGGTTAGCGCTCTGGTCTTTGGTACCACAGGCTTCAGATTCGAATCCTGGAGGTAATATGGATGTTTGTTAATCCACGGAATCCACGTTAAATTGTAGGTCCCAGTCTAATTAGCCTAAAGTGTCTACAAAATGACCGTAGAGCGACAAACCAAACCAAACCAACTCCGAGTTCGTGCTAATGAAGGTAGTACTGTATTGACTGGGCATTTTACGTGCTACTAAAACAATTAATTCCTGTTTTAAAGATACAGTGAAAAATAATCCCTCTTTTAATTACTTATTTAACTGTGGACCAAATTTTAATCCGTAAATTGCGTTTTATGTTTAAAAATTCCACAACACAAATTTATCAATTTCAATAACAAACTCTCTACACTCTTATGACTTCCCCCACAAAAATCGGATCCCTATTCACCAGTGCTAATGCAACATTAAGTGAAGCAGAGTGCATCAGTGAATCACTGTGGCGTTAAATAAGCCTTCTGACAGACTCTCTCAGTTTCGAAGCCGCATATTCATGAACAGCAAATCGAATGCTAATTTCACTCTAAACTAAATAAAAGCCACTCTAAGTAATATCCTCCTCCTCCTCCTCGGAATATTCGGAACGAGTTCTGAGCTGAAGTCCTTGTTCTGAACCGCCACTGAGGCGCGTTCCCACTCAATGAGATTCATGAGGCGTATTTTGCTCTTTCAGCCTCAAGAGTCGTTCTCTGGGTTGTTCAGTTTAAGGAGTGACTGTTGCTGAATAGAAGCAAATTAAAAATTTTCAGTGGGTTAAACACACCAATCGTATAAAAAATGTCTAAAATTAGAAATCTTACAATATATTTATCTGGCTATCTCTCTCTATATATATACATACATATATGTCTGAAAACTGCTATAAATTTCAAACAAAAGCCCTGCGGAATTAATTTAAAGATAATGAACGGCCTTTACTGTTTTTACTTGAGCTTATTAACGGGGCCTGAATGGCCGAGTGACTAGCGCTCTCTAGAATTCAGTGCCACAGGTTTCGGGTTCGTGTTCCGGCGTGGTCACAGACGCTTGTAGTGCTTGTGGTCTGAATCCACTTTAAACCGTAGGTCCCTGTCTAATATGATTGTAGAGCATTGTGTGTAAGGCTGACAACTCCACCCTGTAAAAAAGAAATCATCTCTTATCTCAAAATCTACCAATAGGCAGAAGGTCTTGGCCCACCATGGAGCTGTTGGGTCACAGATAATGACTATTATTATTATTATTAACATGTGTAAGGCGCGGTTTCCAATATGAATGTTTTTAGTTTCAGTCTGAACTTACGCAAGACCAAAGTTCAGTTTGGATGTTCGAAAATAATTTTTTACCTAATGCAACTGGCAATACATATACAGTAATAGAGTACATAGTCTTTATGGCATAAGCAAGGGTTGCACCGCTGTTCCTCATTTAGAACTACTCAGGGGGGCCCGCGTAGCTTGGATATTAGTTACAGACGCAAGTCACGCTACCCCATATAAGTCTGTAATAGTCTCTACAATCATATAAGACAGGGAACTTACGGGTTAAAGCGGATTTCGAACTACTACAAACATCCATGGCACCGCCTGGTCACGAACCCAAAACCTGTGGCATCGAGCGAAAGAGATTATAATACTTAGCATGAAGTGTTATTAATAATTAGTTATATTATTAATACTTGGTTACATTATTGGTACTTAGCCACATGAAATATTATTAGATTTAGTATTTAGTTTTCTATAAAATAATATGTCATTGTTTAAAAATATTAATTAAAAAAAAAAGAAAAATCAAAAATCATCTCATCTTAGAGTGAGTTCGTGTAAATCAAGGTAGTACTGTACTGACTGGGCTTTTTTCGTGCTACTATAATGACTACTATATAGAAGAAACAATGAAAAAGAAAATCACTTTTTAAAATTATTTCTGCAAGGAAATGAAGGATTGAAAATTGTTATCGCAAATTTCAATCCGTCGTTTCAATTATGCGTTATAAATTTCAAAATCACAACTTTATTGATTTCAATAACAAACACTCTGCATTCTCATGACTTCCCTCACATGAATTCTGATCTCCATTCACCCATGCTAATGAAACATTAAGCGAAGCAGAGAGCAGTGAATTACTGTGGGATCAAATAAGCCCTCTGACAGACTCCCTCCATTTGGAAGCCACATATTCATGAATGGCAAATCGAATGCTAATTTCACTCTAAACCAAACAAAAGCTACTCTACACGGCGGAGGGAGCTCTTCTAAGTAAGAGCTTGACTATTCGGAACGAGTTCTGAGCTGCAGGGCCGGTTCTGAACCCGAAGCCACTGAGGCGCGTTCCCACTCAATGAGATTCATGAGGTGGATTTTGGTCTTTCAGCTTGAAGAGTCGTTCTCTGGGTTGTTCAGTTTAGGGAGTGACTGTTGCTGAATAGAAGCAAATTAAAATTTTCAATGGAATAAACAAACAAAACGTACTAAAATTGGAAATCCTAGCATCTATCTATCTAAATATATACAGATCTGAAAACTGCTATAAATTGTAATCAAAAGCCATGCGAATTTTTTCGAAATATGTGCAATCCTCATGTAGTTTCTCATGAGAATTATTTTAGGAATGTAGCGGATCGCATTAGCTTGACTCTGAATGTATGGCAACCGTGAGGTGGTCTATCGTTTTTTAAAGTACAAATATTTTAGAGGGTAAAAAAAAAAATTAATGAATTTTTTAAAACGTTTACACTAAATAGATTTATATATTTAAGTGGATAAATAGAGTTAAATGCACAATATGCAATATTATGAGATTACACAAGCAAAATTTTAGAAGACTGCATAAATTATCTCTAATTTCGATTTTCATAAATTTATGATTCGCAAAATCACGAAGAAATCCTAATTGCCTTGATTATATTTTATGTAACAAGTAAAAAGTTCAATATTAGCTCACGCTCTCCCTATATATTTCCTGTTCAAATTTTCAATCGTTAATAAAATGCTTTTTCATGCATCCACTCAAGTTCAAATACATTTTTTTAACTTGTAGTGGATGACACTGGATGTTAATAAAGTATTTTTCAAATATTAATTCAGTAATTAAATTTAATCAATTAATTTTACTTTTTTTAGATTTAAGTTGCATGTATCGAATAATAGATGGCGCCACATGTAAGATAAAACTTTCAACTTTATTTGTAAAGGACTTTTCTGCAATATAGTGAAAAAAAGTAAGAATTCACTTAAAAATTTTTTTATAATACTTGTTTTCTAATATTTTTAACTAATTTTGTATCCATCTCTTCAAGTAAGTAATAATTAGTGAATTAATTAGCAAAGGGGTCAAATCGCAGAATAGGGGCCGTTGGGATTTGGCGTCAACAAATGTTTCCACCAAAGTGCGTTAAATGACGGATACGATTCTAAGTGAAGATAATTATAACCCTACCACAATAGCTCGATTTCATGAAGAATGAATTTGAATTAAAAATGCTGAAATCTTTAAGAAATATAATTGAAAAAATGAATACAAATTGATAGAATTCACAAGTTAATGATACTAGGATATTTATAAATAGATGTTTATATCAAGCCATGCACGTTTAAAAACTTCCATGTTTAATATTTGACCTTTTAGTTTTATGATGTATCTTGTAGAAAATATACAACGTACTAAAAACTTGCAAAATTTAATTTCATGATTCGCAGTTCTTCATCCTGATTTTGAAAATTATGACAAACTGAATTTTCAGTACATTATTCCACGACAAAAATTGTGTGAAACTCCAATAAACCAAAAGAAATAGAGACAGAGAGAAAGACAATTGCTATATATATATATTTTTTTTTTTGACGGTTCAAGCTTATTCTCCGATAAACTTGATTTCAAGTAGAAAATTTCTTATCTTTTTCTAAGTACTTATTACGAATCATTTCACTTACAGTTTCATGTAGATCATCCACGAATGATTCCTGAAAAAAATATATATTTTCAATTTTTATTAAAAATGTGACAATATTGACATTTTTGTTAAGATGATGGATTGGACAAAAAGAAAAGTTCTGTCTTGTTCGAAAAGTCAAAGTTGGTCATTCTTCCGTGTCAAAACATTTTTCTAGAAGGATTAAAGCTTTTATATTCTTTAACAAGAAGATATCTTTTCATACCATCTTCTTAATAAAAATATTATTTTCTAGTACCACGTATTGTATAAATATTTAATAATAGCATCTGCGCTTATATAGCAACAGGAATTATAAAGATTAGTTTCTGATTGTGAAACAAATGCTGAAAAATTGGAAAAATACTTGTAATATGTTTAAATTAGATAAAATAAGAAACATTTTAAAGGGCTATGACAATAAACTGTAACAATATACTTTTCACGCGTAAACCAAACATTAGAGGAAAAATCAATAGGTTTTAATTTAATAAGAAAAAATATTCTAAAATTATAGCAATAAAAATTGTAACAATAAAGTGGTTCTTTTCATGTTGTAAACATAAATTCCTACTTTTTTCACTCTATTGCAGAAAGTCCTTTATAAATAATGTTCATTCATTTTTTAAGTTTAACTGCAGTTTAACTAAGTTTAACTATTGGCAGATATATGCAACTTAAATCTAAAAAAAACTAAAATTAATTGATTAAATTGAATGAATGAATTAATATTTGAAAAGACTGTATTAACATCCAGTTTCATCCACTACAAGTTCAAAAAAAGGCTTTTGAATTTGAGTGGATGAATAAAAAAGTATTTTATGAACGATTGAAAATTTGAACAACATATATATAGGGAGAGTGTGAACTAATAGAAGGAATTGAATAATTTTTTCCACGCGTAAAGCAAAAATTAAGGAAAAAAATGCAATATACTTTAATTTAATATAAAATATGCTAAAAGCATAGTAATAAAAACTTCAACAATAAAAATTGTTGTGTGTAAACATAAAATTGGGAAAAAATTTCCAATATGTTTTAATTAAATAAAAATTTTCTAAAAAAACTATAACAATTACACTGCAACATTTTTTTTCAGCACTACATCAAATATTAGGAAAAAATTTCCAATTTTTTAAAAAAAAATTAATGAGATAAAATATGCTAAAAAGTACATTAATATAAACTGCAACAATAAGAACGCTTGTGTGTAAATATAAAATTGGGAAAATTCCAATATGTTCTAATTAAATGAAATAAAAGAATATTCTAAAAGCTGTAACAATAAAACAGTAACAAAATTGTTTTTTCCACTCAACCAAATATTAGAAAAAAATTCCAGCGTATTGTAATTAAATAAAAAAATTCTAAAAAACTGTAACAATAATTATCGAATAGATATATTATCAAAAATAATGGATATAAAAGAATGGATAGATTATCAATGGATATAATATTATCAACTTTTATCGAATGGAGTTGATATTAAAAATAATAATACAATCAAACTTCACGTTGTATTTCTTGATATTAGAATTAATATACTTAATTTAACACGTCAAAAATTTTTACAAAATACTTATATAAATTATACAGAATAATTATTTAAAAATACTAAAATTAAATTACACAAAATTATATAAAAATACTATATTATATAAAAACATAACATAAAAAGAAAAAAAAATCGGTCAGGTCGTTGGATTTCTTACCTACAAAATTATATTTATGTTGTAAAAAATATAATATAAAATGTTTTTTTGTCAAAGAAGAATAATTTTAAAAATAAATCAGTAAATCTCTTGAAAATCAACAAATTTTGAATGGAGTTATTTAGTTTACCATTCTAAATTTAGAATTTAAAAGTAAGAACAAAACGCATAACATCAAATTAAAAAAAAAATTATAGAATTTCAAATGATTTAATAAAAAATCATGTGGAACAAATTTAAAATAACAGCAATCGTAAAAATATTTAAAATGTATAGAATTCCAAACATTTTTTTACAAAAAAGCACGCGGTAGTAATTTTAAATAATAAAAAAAAAAACACTATAGAACACCAAATGATTTAATAAAAAGCACGCGAAAGTAATTTAAAATAATAAAAACCAAAAAAAACAAAAAACTATAGAATTCAAAGCGGTTTATAAACAAAGCACGTGAAAAAAAATTTAAAATAGCAAAATTCTTTAAAAAAAAAAAAAAAAAAAGAATTCCAAACGATTTTATAAAAATATGTGAAAGATATTTAAAATAACAGAATTCTTAAAAAATAAAATAAAACTATAGAATTCCAAACTATTTTATAAAAAAGTATGTTAAATAAATTTAAAATAACAATCTTAAAAAATAAAAAAAAAAAATATGTATAAAACTCCAAATGATTTTATAAGAAAAGCACGCGAAATAAATTTAAAATAACGGAAGTCTTCAAAAATAAAACAAAAAAAAAAAAAATAGAAATAATTCCAAATGAATTAAAAAAAAAAATCAACTAAAAAGAAATTAATAAAAACTATGTTTCAGTGAATATGTCTAAAGTTGAAAGTGGTCAAGGACACGAAAAGTCCACTTCGTCAAAACAATACTCATATATTTTATGATAACAAACGAAAGGTAAAAAATTATAAAGCATAAAAATCTTTTCTTAAGTATAGCAGAATTAAAAAATATGTATACATGTTTCTTGCATTTATTTCTAATAAATCAAAATCATATCAAAAGGACGTCAGAAATAACACGCAAAGTTTTCATTTATATCAATTTGTGAAAAAAAAAAATTAGAATGAAAAAAAGACTTTTAAGCTTATTTTACCGAGCAGTTGAAACGAATTAAATGACATTAAAAACAGAACATTATCATAAAATTTTATTATTTTAATTTAACTATAATTTTTGAAACAATTATTTATATTATTCAAGTAAATTTTACATAATTTTTTATTAATAATATAAAAAGAATTTAAAATATATTAATGTGAATTACGAAGTAAGAGCGTAGAAGATAACAATACGAACACAATAAGAATTATTATTTTGCAGACGATATTTTTAAAACAATTATTTGTTTTATTCACTTAAATTTTAATGAATATTTTTATAAATAATATAAAAAAAAGAATTAAAAATATATTAAGGCGAATTATTGAATAAGAGCATGCAAGACAAAAATAAAAACGCATTGAGAATTATTTTTGCAGACGATTCGGGATTTTTAACAGACGTTTTTTTGCTGATGATTTTTAAAAGAGTTAGAAAGTTCAGTTAAAAAAATGAAATTTTCATTTAATTAAAAACATAACAGTATCATAAAACTTTTGTAATTTTAATTTCACGATAATTTTTGAAACAATTTTAATTTTAATTAATTAAAAAATTAATTAATTAAATAATCAATTGATTTTTTTAAATAGTTGGAAAGTTTATTTAAAAATGAAGTTTTCATTTAATTAAAAACAGAACAGTATCATAAAACTTTTGTAATTTTAATTTCACGATAATTTTTAAAACAATTAATTTTAATTTTAATTAATTAAACAATCAATTAATTTTTTTTAAAATAGTTTGAAAGTTCATTTAAAAAATGAAGTTTTAATTTAATTTACAACATAATACTATCATGAAAAATTTTGTAATTTTAATTTAACTATAATTTTTAAAACAATTATTTATTTTATTCAAGTAAATTTTATAGAATTTTTTTATTAATAATATGAAAAGAATATAAAATATATTTATGCTAATTATGACGTAAGAACGTAGAAGATAA
This sequence comes from Caerostris extrusa, assembly GCA_021605095.1. Classification (NCBI taxonomy): domain Eukaryota; kingdom Metazoa; phylum Arthropoda; class Arachnida; order Araneae; family Araneidae; genus Caerostris; species Caerostris extrusa. The sequence goes on from BPLR01012199.1 coordinate 21,626, forward strand.
CAATACGAACACATTAAGAATTATTCTTTTGCAGGCGATTTTAAAGCAGTTTGTAAGCTCATTTTAAAAAATAAAAAAAAAGTTTTCATTTAATTAAAAACAGAACACCATCATAAAACTTTTGTAATTTTAATTTCACAATAATTTTTAAAACAATTACTTATTTCACTCAAGTAAATTTTGATGAATTTTTTTTATTAATAATATAAAATATATTAATGTGAATTATGGAATAAGAACATGATGAACAATCACATTAAGAATTATTCTTGTGTAAATGATTCGTGTTTTTTTACAGGCGATTTTTGCTGATGATTTTAAAATAGTTCGAAAGCTCATTTTAAAAATAGGAAATGAAGTTTTCATTTAATTAAAAACAGAATACTATCAAAAACCTTTGTAATTTTAATTTCCCAACAATTATTAAAATAATTATATGTTTCATTCAAGTAAGTTTTAACGAATTTTTTTATTAATAATATAAAAAAGTATATAAAATATAATTATTCGAATTACGGAATAAGAACATGGAAAATTAAGAACGCAATAAGAATTATTATTTTGCATATGATTCGTTGCTTTTTGCAGACAATTCGCGAATATTTTGCAAACGATTAATGCTGATGATTTTAAAATAGTCTTAAATTTCATTTTAAAATTAGAAAATGAGGTTTTCATTTAATTAAAAATAATTTTCCTGCTAAATTTTGTAGAGACACTACATACAAAAAAATTGCAAATTTAAAAAAAAAATTTAAATTTAAGAGTTATGATTTAATTAAATACAAATAAACAAATCGTTTATACATAAATTTAATGAATTAAATTTTGATATTATTAAATTAAAATTTAATTTATTAAACTTATAAACAATTTATTAAACTTATATGTTTAATAAATTAAATTTAATTTATTAAACTAGTGTTAATTAATTAATTATTTTATTATTTATTTAATTTATTAATTAAATTTTAATTTATTAAACTAATATGTTTAATAAATAAAATTTTTAAATTAATGAATATAGAAATTTAATTTTATTTGTCTGGTAATAATATGTTGACAAAGACATAAAGCAAAATATGGTACTTACGTATTAACGGTACCTTGGCGACAGTTGCGCCAATAAAGAGCACACGCGCCAAACGCAGCTACAGATTTGGCGCCAATCTACACTTAAAATTTTTGTTCCAAATAATAAAATATATATGAAACACTTCATTTAAAATCAAAACGCTTTTTCAAAATATTTTTATTCCAAATAATAAAGATTGGCGACACTTAAAAACCGCCAAGTCTGTCGCCAAGGTACCGTTAATACGTAAGTACCCTAAAATATTTATGAGAAAAAAAATATTTTTCGATTATAAGAATAAAAATGTATAACTTGAGATGTCTCGAAAAATATTTATGCTTATTTTTTTATTAGTACTATTTTGTATCTTTATGTTTACTTTCCAAATTATTCATGAATAAATAAGAAGTATAAAAAAATAAACTTCAAGAAGTCTTGAATATCAATTCAATGAACAAGCTTTTGAGATCACTATCTTAAGGATATGTCTTCATTCTCTTTAAAATCTCAAGAATAAAAGATCATTATTCAAATAAGAAGAGATGTTTCACTTTCAAAACATTCTACTTAAAATCTCCTTCAAGAAAACATTCTCCTTAAGTTTCAGCAAACACTGATAATTAATTCAAGTGCTCAAAGTAAAACTTCATTTCCAAACTTCAAGTCGTTGTTTTACAATTCCAAATCCTCTTTTTTTCTTTTTTGTTTTATCTCTTTTCATGTACATGCCATCAGAATCAATTCTACGTAGATAATTCAAATTGATTAAGACTCACAAGTTCTTGAAAATCGTATATCTTTTTTTCCCCAGTAAATTATTTTTTTCAAAACCTTTTATTTTTGAGAAACAGAAAATACATTAGATGAAGGAAAATCTCACAAAATGAAGAGTTTATAGAAAGTATAGTTTGGAAGTAAAAAGCACAAAAATAAACATATTGATTTCAGTTAGAGGTAAACTTGAAAATAAAGTGGAAAAAAAAAAAAAATGGTAGAATAGCGTTTTCTTTTTTGAAATAATAGTTGCATTTATTGATCGATTGAGGTTTTCATAATCTTCAGAGTATCTGAAGCATCGATTTTACTTTAAAAATGTGTTGTTGCCTCAAAATGGGTTGTATGCTTATAGATTAAATACATTTGTGTGCTTTAATGGAAGTTTTCGAAGGATGGAAAAACCAATTGAACGTTTTTAAATACAGATGTTAATCGAGTTCGGATTTAATTCTATCTTTTATGTTTCGCAATTTGGCGTCAAATTGAAGAACAAGTTCTGCATTTTAAAAAGCAAATAGAAATGCAGAATTTTATTCAATTAAATATGTTGCATATTAAAAGCGTAGCTGGAGTTTTCATTTCAAGTTTGAATTTCCATTTATTTATCTTTTTTTTTAAACTAAGAATTTCCTTTTTACATTTATGATTTTCCCTTCAATATTTCGATCCAATAGAATTTTTTTTCCCTTTTAAAGTTGCCTGGACTTAATTAATTTAGACTTGTATTTTCGAATTTGTAACTTTAAGTCATGTATTTAGCAGTCAAATAAAAATTTTAATTTTGAAATAATGTTAATAAGATAAGGTTAACAGATAAGGAATTTGACTTAGTCATAGTTGAAAGATGTGATGTAACCGTTTTAAGTGTTGTATTTTTACTAACAGAAGTTAACAAAATAAATAATGTTTTCTATTTATATTTTTCCATGTTTTTATTTAATACACTATTTAATAATTACCTTACTGTACAAAAACTCCCAATAAATTTTTTTTTTGCACTAAGAATTTCCCTCTTCTAGTTATGTTTTTCCCTTTAATATTCCGTCTGATTGATTTTTTCCCTTTGAAGTTGCCATGCCTTAATTAAATTCGACGTGTTTAGAACTGCAAATTTTACGTTATTTAATAAATTTAATAATTAAACAAAAAAGTATTAATTTTGAAAAATTGTTAATAAAATAATGTTAACAGATAAGGAATTTGACTTAATTATAATTGAAAAGAAAGAAAACTAAGCAAGTAATGCTTTCTATTTATTTTTTTCCCTATTTTTATTTAATACAGTATTTAATAATTACTTTACCGTACAAAACTCGCAGTTAAAATTTTTTTTAAAACCTTTTATTTTTCCAGAAACCGAAAATACATTAAATGAAGGAAAATTTCACAAAATGAAGAGTTTATACAAAGTATAGTTTAAAAACAAAAAGTAAAAAAATAAACATCTTGATTTCGGTTAGAGGTAAACTTGAAAACAAAGTGGAAAAAAATGGCAAAATGGCGTTTTCTTTTTTGAAATCATAGTTGCATGTATTGATCGGTTAAGGTTTTCATAATCTTCAGCGTATCTGAAGCATCGATTTTACTTTAAAAATGTTTTGTTGCCTCAAAATGGGTTATGTGCTTATGGATTAAATAAATTTATTTGCTTTAATGGAAGTTTTCGAAGGATGGGAAAACCAATTGAACTTTTTAAATACAGATATTAAACGAGTTTGGATTTAACTCTATCTTTTAAGTTTTTCAATAGGCGTGAAATTGAAGAATAAGTTCTGCATTTTACAAGGCAAATAATGAAGAATTTTATTCAATTAAATATGTTGCATATTAAAAAGCGTATCTGGAGTTTTCATTTCAAGTTTGAATTTCCATTTATTTATGATTTTTTGAACTAAGAATTTCCTTCTTTCAGTTATGATTTTCCCTTCAATATTTCCCTCCAATAGAATTTTTTCCCTTTGAAGTTGCCTGCACATAATTATTTTCCGACTTGTGTTTTCGAACTTCTAACTTTAGGGTCATAAATTTAATAATTAAATAAAAACATTAATTTTGAAAGAATGTTAATAAGATAAGGTTAACCGATAAGGAATTTGACTTAATTATAATTGAAAGAGGCGATGTAACCGCTTTAAGTGCTGTATTTTTACTAAAAAAAAAAAGATAGCTAAATAAGTAATGTTTTCTATTTCGTTTTTCCTTGTTTTTATTTAATACAGTATTTAATAATTAGGGCCTGAATGGCCGAGTAGCTAACGCTCTGGCGGTCGATACCACAGGTTTCGGGTTCGGGTCCCGGTGGTCTCATGGATGTTTGTAGTGGTTCGAATCCATTTCAAGCCGTAGGTTCCAGTGTAATATGACTGTATAGCGTTGGGCGTAGGGCTGACTACCCTAACCCGTAAAAAGACAACATCACGTGTCTCGAAATCTGCCTTTAAGCAGAAGGCCTTGGCCCATCATATTGGTGTTGCGCCAATGATGCCAAAATTTTTTTAAATATTTTATTTTTTGCGGAAACAGAAAATACATTAGACGAAGAGAATTTCTCAAAATGAAGAGTTTATAAACTCATGTTTGTGAAAATTGCAACACCATGAAGGAATCGTCATAATTGAATGAAATTTAATACACAGTTGAGTGGTAGTGGTACAAATAAATGATTAAATGTTCAAAGCAAACAAACAATAACAAGTGATCGGAATCAGTATTTTGTGTAGCCACCATGCGCAGCAATAAGTGCTGCTACACGACGTGGCATGGAGTCAAACAAATTTTGAATGTCTGCCTGAGGAAGAGCATTCCATATTGTTTGTATGCGCACCCAAAGTTCGTCTGCAGAAGCAACAGAACGAGGATCACGAGCGAGACGCCGACCAACGAAATCCCACACATGTTCAATCGGCGACATATCAGAGGAATACGCAGTCCAAGGAAGAAGCTGTACCTGCCGCGTTGCAAAGAAGGATTGAACAGTCCTAGCGATATGAGGGCGGGCCTTGTCCTGTTGAAATACAGCGCCTGGCAAGCTTTGAAGGAAGGAACAGCTTGGGGCTGTAGAACTTCATTGATGTACCGGTTGCTGTTCAGATTTCCCACAATTCTTAGCAATTGAGATCGTCCATGAGATGCTATAGCACCCCAGACCATAACTCCGGGTGTTCGTCCACTGCGGCGTTCGATAATGCACTCCGGAAGGTGGCGTTCACCGGCATAGCGTCTGACACTAATGCGGCCCTCATGGTACCACAAATTAAAAAGCGGGATTCGTCAGAAAACACGACATGCTGCCAATCAGCACGCCAGTCACTATGCTGAGCGGCCCATTGTAGCCGCAGGCGGCGATGGTTTAGCGTGAGAGGGATCCTGTATAAAAGAGTCCTTGCGCGCAGTCCACGCTGCAGCAGACGTTTACGAATTGATGAAGCACAACAATAAAACACCTGTAGCTATTGACCACTGTGCTGCCAATTGTCTAGAGGAAGCTGTACGGTCCGTCAGCGCCATGCGGACCAGGTGTCTATCATCGCGAGCTGACGTCACATTTCGGGGTCCACTGCCGGATTTCCGTGTTGTCCGACACTCGTTCGTCCACTGCTTCCAAAGACGCATCACTGTGCTGCTGTTACGCTGCACACGAACGGCTACTGCACGATAAGATAATCCAGCTTCACGAAGGCCGATGTTTCTCCCCGTTTAAACTCTGTAAGTTGTTCAAATCTCGATCTCTCGTCGAAGAGGCCTAAGTAACGATTGAGCTAACGTTTACCACTAGCAGATATCCACCGATAACCATACACGCCTCGCTACAGCCGTCTATTTATTCGGATCCATCCGCCATTCAGAGGGCGCTGCTCAGCATACGCATGCGCAACGGATTTGAAATTCTAATCATTTGCATATCATGCGCTAATTTGCATTTCCTGAAAATTTCAGCTCAGTCACTTAAGTCGTTCGTGGTTTTGCAATTTTCACAAACATGAGTTTAGTTCAGAA
>BPLR01012200.1:0-20721 GCA_021605095.1 Caerostris extrusa
TTACTGACAATAAATAGATACAAGAAATGTGAATTTGATGAAATCTCAGGTCCTTTTATATGAAATATAATAAAACATTACAAATATTTAGTTTATATAAATTTATATTATATTTTAAACATTTTTGGAGGGAAAATTTATTAATAAAAATACAAATGCCAAATATTTAGAAAATTAAATTTACATTTATTTACAGCTAAGTGAAATAAACCATTTCTTTTGAAAATCATTGTATAATAGTAGAGCTTTTTTCTCCTTTTATGCCAACGCAGCCTGATGGCCAATTGGCTAGCCCTCTTGCCGTTGGTACTATAGGTTTTTTAGGTTCGAATCCTGGCAGTAGCATGGATGTTTGTTAGTGGTTCGAATCCTCGTTAAACTGTAGGTTCCGATTCTAATTAGCCCAAAGTGTGCACAAAATGACTGTAGAGCGACAAACCAAACTAAATGCTTCACGCCAACAGCATAGAGTAATAATAATCAACATTAAAAGATTCTTGGTAAAAAATCATGCCAAGTTATCATTGTGTTTGTTAAATTACAAAACTCTGAAATACTAATTCTAAACTAAAAAAAAAAAAAAAAAAAGAAGAAGAATGGCAGAGTGACTATGAAAGTGACCTGCCATCACATCATGATCACTTTGGGATCGTATTTGCCCCCAAAAACTGGCAACAACGCTGAGCACTTTATTTTAATATTACTCTATGCTTCCTTAAGGTTTGAAGAGGCGTGGGTCCAAGTCGAAAAACACAGCTCTCATAGGGGTGCCGGTATAAAAGCAAGAAGCTTGTTACAGGACGAATGTATGCTTCAGCGTACGATTTGATCGTTCTCTCATTGATTTGCTGATCACTTTGTTTACTGACGTTGTATTGTTAAAAATGGTTAATTAAGATTCTTGTATAGGCCTGTGTCACAAAATTTATGAAGAGTGGACTTTATTCTTTTCAGATATATGTTTAAAAATCAATTCCATTGAGAATATTCAATTTATATGTTTATCGTACCCTGTACTATTAAAGTGACAATCGTCCTCCTTTAGGAATAACAGTTCTTTCTTTTTTTTTCTGTTATCCCTCGAAAATCTCCTCCTAAATGCTCTTTTTCGATATTTGAAGATTGATAGCTCTGTAAAGATCTAATCTCTGTAATAGATCTATGCCGAGTCAATTCGTTGCGTGTTATATAACAAATTTGTCATGAAATTCCTTAAAACAAGGCCAGAGCGTAAGCCAATTGGCTAGCACAGAAGTCTCCAAACTTTTCAGCCTTAGGGCCATACTGTTTACTCCTGTAAGTACCAAGGGCCAAAACCGTTTTAATTTTTCTGCCATTATCTATAATTTCTAGACCAGTCTCCGAGTACGCGCTCTGAGCGAGCATATGCTTGCTAACTACAAACTATTGTCAGTGAAAATCACAATTACGTAAATCTCATTAGTATTTTTACAAGGGGATACCCCGTGATTTCATTCTCGTTAATTTAGCTTTTCCGTTCCTGAGGGATTTTCTGGATAAAAATTATATGTTTGATTCAGGATATATACATTCCAAACATCGATATACATACATATGCGATACTCTTTACCCCAACATACTACCGCGGGATGTTCACTAGTTTATAATGTTAGTGGGATTCATTTCAATTACTTGTTATTTGTTATGCTTAAGTCAAATTTTCCACGTATAATGCATTGTCATTATTATCCTTTTCCGCGTATTATTCATGTCAATTATGTATTATGCTTGTCATTGTCCAGCTTTACCTAGCAAGTCAATAAAACGACTTATTATCGTTCTGTGTTTTCTTATCCAACTTATTACAGCAATAATAAGCTATTCGCTGTCGCGGGCCGGATGGATGACACTGGCGGGCAGGATTTGGCCCGCGGACCGTAGTTTGGAGACCCCTAGGCTAGCAGGTAGCGTTGCAGAAGCGAAAAGAAAGGCTGCAATGTGAAAAAAATTTTTTTCTTGTTCAATTTACGTTGTGCTGCTCTAGAACTAATACTACAATTGAAAGGTTTTTTCAATTCCTAATGATTTTTTGAAAAGTGCGAAATCGAGATTAAGCAACTGATGAAACTACTGTAAAAATTCAGTAGGTAGGATATTTTTTAATTGTTCAGATACTTCTAATATATTATTAGAATAATAATTAATAGGCAGGTCAGTATAATTAAAATATAAAAATGTTTTTATTATGCATTTATCATATTATAATATATTCTGTATTACTATTGCAATGAATAAAATATTTCTTTTATTTACGACATGTTTTTCATCTATTTATTTTTGTCCTTCACTGTAAAAAGTTTATCTCTTTAATGTTATAACACGTTAGATAGGAACTTTTTATTTTTGATAAATAACTATAATAGTCATATATTTATCAGTAATTATTTTAACACTATTAGGATTGGTTTCAGACACACATTTTAAGATTTTAAAATTAACATATGTGATGATAAATTGGCGACTATTTATAATTATTGGCGGGAATGGGGAAAAACGTCCTAACGTATAACGTATTTCAAAACAAATACTTATTTAAAAAAACTTGTTAATTTAAAGTTTTAAAAAATAATTAACAAATAATTTCAAAAAAAAAACTCTAAATAAATGTAAATCTGATTTTTCTCAATATTTGTTGTTTTTATTCCGTTAATAAATAAAATTAATGTTAATATTTTACGCGTTTTAAAGGAGTTATGTATGTTATTTTAATTATTAATACGCATTAATTTATAAAATTTGGCAGGTATATTTCACTATTTCTTAATTTTTGTGAAGTAGTATTTTTCTGTGAGTAATGGTAAACTTTTAATTAATAATTATATGTATTTTAATACAAAAAAATATAAACGTTTTATTCTGAGGAAATATGTGGATAAAGGAGCCAAGCGATCATGCAATGTCAAGTCTAGTACGAAAAAAGAAGGAAGTTGCTGCTCTCGACATTCTGTTCCTTCCGAAAGGGATGCCATCTCTCTTTATTACTACTCTATATTGTAAACTCCTGAATTCTATTCCGACGTTCGGTGTTCGTTACAGCTTACGGTTGTCGAAGTGACAGAGCAGTGTAGTAAACCTCGTGGCGCATAGTTTACAATGCGGCATCTAAAATATATCTGCTGTTCTTAAGCGCACAGTTTTCAAAAACCAGCGAACGTTTTAAGAAATTTAAAGTCTTATGTACAAGAAATATTACAACAATTTTAGAATTGCTATATTCGAAAGTTATTTAAATTAAGATTATTTTCCCAAGAATGGTCTATCTTATAAAAACAAATATGAAATCAGCATCTAAATTTCAAATAATTGAGTTCATTTAATAAACGTAATTTAGAATTTATAACTTTATAAAAGTAATTTAGTACTGCCTTGAGTTAGACTCTAACTGTGGTTATTGGGCAATATTTTTTAAAAACAAAATAATAATAATTAGTACAATTTACGTTTCCTCGATCGGGATGAAATCTGCTTCAATATGAAATCTCTTTCAGAACATTTGTAATTTATAGAGTCTTCTGTAAAAAAAAAGAAATAACCATTAAATAACTTTTTATGCATAAAATCGTGTAGTTATTCCTTTTAAAAATTGTAGGATTATTTTTATTAATGTAGTGGTTTAAAACTCGGGAACACTCAGGGTTTAAAAGCGACAGGTTAGTTTTGAAATAGTATTTTTTATAACTAAAAAAAAAAAAAAAGAATCCCTTCAATACTATTGGAAAATTAACTCAAAAAAGGTTTTAATGCTTGGTTATTTTAATGAATTAATAAGTGAATGCGATTTTATTGAACAATTCACTTCATAAATATAAAATAATGTGTATCAAATTCTGTTGGGATTTGGCGACTTTTGTGTCGCTAACTAAGCCATAAGTCACCAAGTGTAGTAACCCAGATTTCTGTTTGCAATTCACTCTATTTACAATCGCAACTCTTTTCTTGGGGCACTTTGGCGAAAATAATTTTTGACACCAAATCCAATTTGAGGCCCCTATTCTGCTATTTTGCCTCAAATTCTACAGCACTTTTTTTTTTTTTTTATTAAAATTATTTTATTTCCATAATATATCATTTTAAACACTTCATACACCCTGTTATATTTACCGGTTAATTATAAGTTTTTTTAATTATACTTTATTTATTTCGTCAACGCTGGGCACTTTCATTCGCCAATGGCGGAACAATAGAAGATTTGAATCGATTCCGCTATTGATTCAAGTTTCAGAAGCACTCTGGTACTTACGTATTAACGCCACCGCAGCAGAAGTTGCGCCAATAAAAGCTGCCAATGCGCCAAAATAGAGACTGTTTTGAATCTATGTTAAACTCTATATCGGCCTATTTTCCACCGAAATCCAATTGACTACTTTGTTTTTACATAAAGTGTTTTGAATTTCGAAAGTGTTTTGATTTTAAATAAAGTGTTTTATATATTTTATGATTTGTTACAAAAATTTTAAGTGTAGATTGGTGCCACTTTAAAAATCGCCAAATCTGTAGCTGCGGTGGCGTTAATACGTAAGTACCGCACTCTGATACAAAGAAGAAAGAGTAATAAATTGTATTTAAAATTTTCAAAAATTATTTTTTTGCATTTTCTGCTCACATTATAAAAGCCAAAACGGGAATCTGCTAAAGACACAAAGCCTCAATCCGATCTTTCATCGAGCCGATTTATTTTTTTAAACTACAGATTACAACACATGCCACCAGTGGATTATTCTTTCTCTTTCACGCTAATTAATATGCACAGTCAATGTAGCATGAATGGGGTTAGTAATTTCTCCATTGACTCAATAGCCCCATGGTGGGCAAAGGCCGTCTGCCTATCGGCAAATTTCGAGATATGAGATGTTTTCTTTTTACGGGGGTAAGGATGTCAGCCTAAGGCTCAGAGTTCTATAGTCATATTAGACTGGGACCTACGATTTAAAGTGGATTCTGAACCACTACAACCATCCATGGCACCTACGGCACCGACTCAAATCTCAAACCTGTGACATCGAACTCTAGTCACTCGGTCCCCTAGGTTAATAACTACTAAACAATAAAACTAAAATAAATAATGTGGGGAAAATATGGCAAAATATCTACTAATACATAAATTCATATATCAAATTGAAACTTAAAATGGCCTTTAGGACGTCTGTTATTGTCGATATTTATTTGTTTATTGTGAATGACATTCCGTTAATTTGAAATAAGGTTAAGGATTGCAAGGAAAACATGTTAGAAAAAAACGTTTTATAAATTTTTTTAAAAGATATCTAAAATATAAAAATTAAGAAATTATTCAATTAAATCGATTATTTTTTTAAATTTACACAAATGTAAACTAAATGCAGATTATTTATTTTGAATTATTCATTAAAATAAATTAATAGTTTAAAAAAAACTAAAAAACACGCTTTTAGAGTTAATCAATCTAAAAGTAAAAAATAATTGCTAACATAAGAATAAAATGACTGACGAGAAAATGAATGTCACTGTTCTAAAAGCGTGGGGTGCTTTGTATGATATTTTTAAACTAACTCTGCATTTCGGAATGAAACTAGTGAAAAATTATAACGATTGATATCGAGCACCCCACGCTTTTAAAACAGTGACATTCATTTTCTCGTCAGTCATTTTATTCTTATGTTAGCAATTATTTTTTACTTTTAGATTGATTAACTCTAAAAGCGTGTTTTTTTAGTTTTTTTAAACTATTAATTTATTTTTTACTTTTAGTTTCATTAACTCTAAAAGCATGTTTTTTAGTGTTTTTAAACTAATATTTAAATGAGGTCCCGGTAAGGAGGAGTGGAACTATAGTTCTTACAATAATGTAATTGTGAGTAAAACAAAGGCTAAATGCGAATAGTCCGTTGTGCCACTGTCCCACGGATCTGATCGCTTAAAGTAGGGCAAAATCGAGTCCAAAGAGTCAGTTACAAACATACAGGTGAAACTAATATAAAAGCGTATTAAAAGAATCAACTGTTTTCTTTCTGAAAGATGCCTGTAAATGTTTTTTTGCAGCTTAAATAGTGTATATGAGGAGAAACAGATCTCCAGGGGGTCAGTTACATACATAAAATACATACATACATACATACATACAAACATACATACATACATACATACAGTTATTACATACATACATACATAATACATACATACATACATACATACATACAAACATACAGGTGAAGCTAATAAAAGCGTATTAAAAACATAAATGCAATATATTTAATATGAATTTTTCTTTTGTTAATGCAGAAATTTGAAAATTCGTTTTTAACTTTTATTTTTATGTATTATGAAAATAGATTTGCTAAAAAAAATATTGATTAGAATGAGTACGGTAAGAAACTTTTATTTTACCCAGAATTTCGTTCTCTTTGTCTAGATTCTTGCATCGAGACATCTTAAAAAAAATTTTAATCCTTGCTATCAATTAAATTATTTGTTTTTTAAAATGACTTAATGAAGTCATGTGACATTCATGCGTCACGACACGAGACATTTTTTAATTTTATTTTTAATTTCAGACCTTGGCAGAAAGAGGAAGTGGCTTTACTTGTAATGATCTAATAAAAGACATTACTAATTAAGGTTCATTTGCATAGTTATGAACCTATGAATTTTATTTACTATTTTTAAAAATTAGTTATATGCCTTACAAAATGCTTCCATTTCATTGGATAGATATTTAACGTACAGCATGTTTTATCTAAGACCATCTACGTGAGAAAATCTTGGAAGGCTACCAGTTAAATAATTTCCTATTTTTTTAAAAAAATTAAATTTCTGATGCAATATAAGTATTTTTCCGTTTGATTTTTTATGTATTTTATTTGCACTTTTATACTTATTTAATTGAGTGGTTTTGCGTACCATTTCCTTTATCATCCATTCTGTCTGTTCTGCTCCTTATCGCGCATGCGTATTGGATACATTGTACCTCTTGAGCATCTGTTTATGTAACTGAGCTATAGCCTGCCATTCCGTATATATAAAACAAAGATAATTCGCAAAACGATGAAAAATTCGCTCCCATCTTACTCAAAGAACGTTCACTGTTAAAGTTAACAAAACTCTCTTCTATTAAAAATATTTTGGCAGGTATACGAGGTGTAGTAAACTTTCACCATTGGTTTTCTCTATTTTTATTGCTGATATCCCTACTAATCCTAAAATTCTTAGTGCTATTTTTTTTCAATTCCTACTATTAGCTCACACTCTCCCTATTTATATCTTGTTCAAATTTTCAATCGTTTATAAAATACTTTTTATTCATCCACTCAAGTTCAAATACATTTTTTTTAAACTTGTAGTGGATGACTCTTGATGTTAATACAGTCTTTTCAAATATTAATTAATTAATTAAATTAAATTAATTAATTTTAGTTTTTTTTAGATTTAAGTTGCATGCATTTACCAATAGATGGCGCCAGATGTAAGAGGTTGAGATGTTTTTTTTCTAACTTAAAAAAATGAATGAAAATTATTTATAAAGGACTCTCTGCAATATAGTGAGAAAAAAGTAGGAATTGACTTTAAAAAAACTTTTTTATATTACTTGTTTCTGATGACACCGTTATCCTTTTCAAAAATAAAAACATTATCACTGTTCTCAATAATTGGTTCACATGGAAAATTTCTTTTTTACATGTTGACAAAACTGAAGCCATTTTTTTCTACTGGTAACAAAAATAAGAAGCCTGTGATCAAAACCAACAATGTTATAATTCCTTGGAGTACTCAAAACTGAATATTTATTATAGGTGTTATTCTGGATCACCTTTTCACTTGGAAACAACATTTCTTGCATACTAAAACAAAATTTCGTATTGCTTTCCGTAAACTCTATCCTCTTATTAATAGAAATTCAACTATGACCAGGGATAATAAACTTCTTTTACATACTGCCATTCTTCGTCCTATCTTAACCTACGCTTGCCTGGTTTGGTCTGCGGCTAAATCAAATCTTAAAACTATTGAAACCTCATACAAAACATCACTATCCGCCAAATAACCTCTGTTAAATGGTTTGCGCATAATATTGATCTTATTTAAAAATAGCTATCAACATTCCTTCTTTGTTTGATTTTCTTAAGTATATTTCCAACAAATTCTTTAGCACGCTTAATAACTGCAACAATACGGCAATCCAGGAGATTGAATTCTATATTCTAGTAATGTTCTTAAATTGCTGCGTTTTTCTTTTTTAATGTTTCTGAAAATTATTTTTATGATTTTGTAAATTTATACTGAGCAATATTCAATTGTTTTGCATTTTTATTTCTCGTTATATAGTAGATGGAACCTTCTGGTATTAAATAGCTCCAAAATCTTAAACGTCAACAGTCAACGATGAAAAGACAGCTAATTAAGAAAAGCAGAATTCTAAATTAAAGCCTGTAAAATTTATTTGGATCACAAATTAATTAGTTTTTAATTAATTATTATAATTAATTAGTTTTTTATTGCAATTTTGCTTAGAATCAAAGAATCCGAGAAAAGTAAGATGATCATCATCTACAACAATGATCAACGATGCTCACTTTTGATCATCTACAAATCACAAAAGTAAGTTCTGCAATCTACTTTTTTGTATTGAAAATTTTCAATATGAAGTTTAGTTTCTTTACATAATTGTATTTAAAGTTAATAATTTTTAATATTCTCGTGACGAGCTATTTAAACTTAGTTTAGTTAAATTCATATAGCATAATAAATTTTTACTATAATGATGCTTTAGTATCAAACAAAATAAATCGAATAATTCTGATTATTAATTATTTGTATCTTGATGTATAAATATTAAGTTCGAATTTTCTCAAGAGAATATTTTCTTCCTCAGTAATATCATAATATCAAATACAAGCCCAATTTGCTTAATTCAAATTGATTTATGATTAGTAAGTTTTAAACTGCATAAAACAAATTTTGTTAAATTTAAATATGTGCGAGAACTTTCCTTTTAATACAGAAAATTACAGTTAGAACATAAGAAATACACTGAAGTGACAAAAGTCATGGGATACCTCTTAATATCGTGTCGGCCCTCGTTTCGCCCGGTGAAGTGCAGCAACTCGACGTGGCATGGGCTCAACAAGTCGTTGGAAGTCTTCTGCAGGAATATTGAGCCATGCTGTCTCGATAGACGTCCATAATTGTGAAAGCGTTGATGGTGCAGGATTTTGGGCACGAACAGACCTCTCGATGATGTCCCATAAATGCTCGATGGGATTCATGTCGGGTGATCTAGGTGGCCAGATCATTCGTTGGAATTGTCCAGAATGTTCTTCAAACCAATCGCGAACAGTTGTGGCCCGGTGACATGGCGCATTGTCATCCATAAAAATCCCATCGTTGTTTGGATACATGAAGTCCATGAATGGCTGCAAGTGATCTCCAAGCAGCTGAACATAAGCATTTCTAGTCAATGTTCGGTCAGTCGCATCAGAGGACCAAGTCCATTCCATGAAAAAAAACAGCCCACACCATTACACGGAGCCACCACCAGCTTGAACAGTGCCTTGCTGACAGTTTGGGTCCATGGCTTCGTGGGGTCTGCACCACACTCGAATCCTACCATCACAACTGAAATCGTGACTCATCGGACCAGGCCAAGGTTTTCCATTCATCTAGGGACCAACCGATATGCTCACGTGCCCACGAGAGTCGCTGCAAGCGATGTCGTTCTGTCAGTAAAGGCGCTCCAATCGGTCTTCTACTGGAATAGCCCAAGAAAGCCAAATTTCTCCGCACAGTTCTAACAGACAAGTCCCTTGTACGTCCCACACTGATTTCTGCGGTTATTTGACGCAGTGTTGCTTGTCTGTTAGAATTTACGACTCTTTGCAGACGTCGCCGGTCTCGGTCGTTAAGTGCAGGCGGTCGACCACTGCTGCGCTGTCCATGGTGGGATGTTATGCCTGAAATGTCATACTGTCGGCTCACTCTTGACACAGTGGATCTGGGAATGTTGAATTCCCTAACGATTTCCAAAATGGCATGACCCATGCGTCTAACATTCCGCGTTCAAAGTCTGTTAATTCCGTCGTGCGGTCATCATCACGTCAAAACCTCTTCACATGAATAACTTGAACAGAAATGAAAGCTCTGCGAAAGCACTGCGCATTTATACCTGTTCTACGCGATGCTACTGCCATCTGAAAATTTGCATATTGCTATCCCATGACTTTTGTCACTTCAGTGTAAATCAATCATAATGAGAAAAATACCAAATTATATTCCTTCTATAGGAAAGTATTAACAAATTAACAATAGTTATCCATTTCAGTTAAATTCCCGTACTAAAATAGGGTCCATTTTACACAAAATGATGCATTAAGTGACATAATTAAAGACTGAGCCAGTTAGCAAACCAACATCATGCAGTTGTGTACAAAAAAAAGAATTTTTTTACTAATAACTAGACTGTTTACTAAAAAAAGATGCCAACATAAGACAAATTTAACAATCTGATTATTCATTAAAAAGAAGTATTGCATATATTTATTTGAGTGAAAAATTAAAAAAAAAATGAGAAGTAATACTAAGTTGTCTGTGAATATTTAAAAGTAATAATAATGAATATTTTAATTAATAATTAATTTTTTAATTATTAACGATTAATTTTTAATATAATTGTAGTTTGATTGCTTCGCAAAGATAAATGGCACTTAGCAAGGAGGTGAGGACAAGCATATATGTGAGACACATCTCACACAGCGTTTTTATTTATTATTATTATTTTCACATGCATATAATTAAGGAAGATAAATTCCTCTGACTAATAATTAAAATCCAATCTTCCTATCGTCTAGGTCATAAATATCCTTCCTTTCGGAAACTAGATATTTGCATTATTAGAACATAAACCCATTTGTCACTATCGAGATTCAACGACGCAGCGGCTTCAGAAATATCGTCCATAATAACGGACACAATATGCAAAAATTCTTTTGATCAGCCGCGGTTATTCTGCGACTTATGATGAACGCATGCGCAGTGACATCATACAGTGAATAACGGGAAAGAGACAGCGAGCGGATTCTGTTATGCAAAAATTCTCTACTATCTTTTTCATTACTTGTATAGCTATTCTTATTTGTCTATATTCATTTGTACGGTAAAATTTAGATAAATATTGCGAGACATATTTAAATTGCACATTCAAATCTTTATACATTGTGAATGACAACGCCGGCCAAATTGTGTTTGTGCAATAAATCCGATCTTTTTCTGTTTGCATCTTTTCTTTTCTGTTTATATTCTTGTCTTGTAAGGTAAAAAAGCATGACGGGAGGTGAAAAACAGGACTTAGTACAAGTCCACGCATGATACGTTGCTGTTTTTTATATAATTTTGAAATATATGTTCGCTATCTATATTGGCGGTTCAAGCAAAAGAAAGTTGTAAATATCTGTAACTAAATATAAACAATTTATTTACCTTATTTAGGCAAATGTATTCATCCAGCTTTTTTATATATATAATTTTTGAAATATGACAGATGGGCTGAAAGGTTTGTAGGCTGACACATAGATGGAGCTGCTAGTATTAAATCCATATGAATTTTAGTTAGCCCTACCCTTCAAAAGACACGGGTATAAATTTGACAGCTGTTTCACTATCAGTATGTGAGTTATAGCATTTTTAGTGAAGCAACTTTTGTTAGTTTGAAAAAATGGATAATAAGGAATTTCGTGTGCTAATAAAGCATTGCGTTTTGGCGAAAAAAAAAATACTATCGAAGCCAAGGCTTGTCTTGATAAACATTATTCGGACTTTGCACCAGGAAAATCAACCGCAGAGAAGTGGTTTGCTAAATTTAAACGAGGCGAAATGAGCACCGAGGACGATGCACGCAGTGGACGACCCAAAAGAGGCTGTTACTGACGAAAACATAAAAAAAGTCCACAAAATAATTTCTGATAACCGTGAAGTGAAGTTGATTGAGATAGCTGAGACCCTAAAGATATCAAAGGAACGTGGTGGACATATCGTGAATGAATATTTGGATATGCGAAAGCTTTGTTCAAAATGGGTGCCGCGCGAGCTCACAATCGACCCAAAACAACAACGAATTGATGAGTGTTTGGAGCTGTTCAATCATAATAAACCCAAATTTTTGCGTCGATATGTGACAATGGATGAAACATGGCTCCATCATTTCACACTGGAGTCCGATCGACAGTCAGCCGAGTGAACTGCACGTGATGAAGACTAAAAATGCTATAACTTCACTAAAAAAGCTATAATTCATATACTAATAGTGCAACAGCTGTCAAATTTATACACGTATCTTTTGAAGGTTAGGGCTAACTAAAAATCATATGGATTTAATACTAGTAGCTCCATCTATGCGTCAGCCTATGAACTTTTCAGCCCACCTTTTATGTTCTTTCATCTATATTGGAGATTCAAGCAAAGAAAATTGCAAAGTTGAAGCAATTTAGTGAAAAGGCACAGGTTAGTGCGTGTGTGTCAAAAGAAAAAATTAATTGAAAAAGTAATTATTACAAAAATGTAAAGCTAGGTAGCTAAATAATGATAATAAGAAATATGGATGAACCCAAAAAGGGGAGGAATGTCTACTGCAGGCCAGCATTGACGACGGAGGAAGAGTGTCTATTTACTGACGATTCGGCAGTGTTAGTTTAAAGAGAGACAGTCAACTTCATGATCAGAACATTTCAAAATTTTTTAGATTCTCTGGAAAAACGGTTGACCTTATGGAGAATCACCGCGAACACTGAAAAATTCAAAACAATCAAAAAATAATAAATAAAAAATGAATATATTTGAATAAATGGATGAATATATTTGAATAAATGGATGAATATATTTGCCTTATTTAGGCAAATATATTCATCCAGCTTTTTTTTTTTTTATATAATTAAAAAAAAAAGGAATTTTTAAAATCATTTGTTGTTGTAATGATTAGTTCTGAATCTGCTAATAACTGGTGTCAACGTCCTATGACAGTTAAAGTCCGTGATTAGTGGCTTCTTAAAAAAATATATCATTTAAAAATATTGAATAATTTTAAAAAACATATCTATATAATATTTGTACATGTTATATAAATATCTATATATTTATTTCTTCTTTTTATGTAAGAGGGAAGGCATGCATATATAGTTTTCAATTTTGCATAAATAAATGTTCCCATAATAAAAGTAATAATATTATTTGTATTTCCTCAATTGGATTTAAAAAGTATAGATGCATTTAATTAATTATAAATGGATTTTATCACATTTATAATTATTATAGTTTTTATATTCTAATCATTTATGTACGTATCTTTCTTAATTTTTTTTTTATTTAATAGTAAAGTAAATAAAAAGAAAATAATATGTATCAGTAATCGGTAAGGAAGGGTAAATTTCTATGAATAAAATTAATTGTTTCCTTACCTGAGTGAATATTACAATTAATCAATTGACAATCCTCGTAATATAATAATTTACATTAGACGAATAAGTTTTAAAAATTCATTTTTGTTTAATTAACGAGCAAATAATTTATCATGTGTTGTTCTTATTTTATTGCAAATGAGAAAATAGTTTTTATCTAGTTTTAAAGGAATTATCTGTAAAATTATACGAAATTTCCCAATTAAAATAAAATTATGTTTCGAAAATAACAAAAAGATTTAAAATTCGTAACATTTTTTTTTTTTTTTTTTCGCTTAAATGAGTATTTGAAAACTTCTAAAGAACAAAAAGAAATATATAGAAAAAGTAACAGAAAAGAGGAAAAATATACAAAAAAAAAAAAAATTTAAATAATCCCGATTTAATTCATCATATAAAGACAGTTCATATAAACATAAATAAATAAACCAAAGATACATAGACAAAATAATCCAAGAAGAAAATAAATTGTACCAACACAAAACCCTCAAACATATAAAAAAATTAAGCCTAAAATAAATTCAGTTATATATTATTAGTTTCTAATTTACTTTCATAGTTAGTTAATTATGAAAGTGAATAAGAAAACTTACAATTTAATTATTTTAATATTAAACAGATAAGTTCCATCCAGAATAGTTAATATATTATTTGATTTCGTTGAAAAAAAATTTCAGTGGGAATTTGAAATCAAGATCAAATTCCCACTGAAACAATTTTTTTTTTATCTTTCAATAAAAATCATTGAATACAAATACAAGAACAAGCTCAAAAATTCTAAAAAAATAATTTCATCTCCATAACTAACTAAATTTCGAAAATATTCATAATAAATAAATAAAATATAATTCCTTATTTTATTATTATTATTATTATTTTACACTTTAGTGTGATTGGGGTAGAAAATCCTAATTTAATAATATTAAAAATTGTAATAAAATTTTAAAACGTTAATATTCTTCTTTTACAGAAATTCGAAAGGTTTCAAGAGACAATTCCCTATGTTTAATCATCTATTTACGATCAGTGGATATAGCTACCAGTTCTTTTTATGCATGTTTAAATTTTTTCGCATGTAATATTAAACCAAAATCACTTGAAGTTTTCATAAAGGGTTTACAATCCAATCGTTTTGTTTAATGGAAAATAAGAACTCAATTTTTTCTTCTAAACTCTTTAATTATTCAACTATTATTAGAAGTGCTTCATTTATGCAAGAGTTATTAACCAACGGAAACATTTCCATATTACCTTCAGAAGCTTTTCTTTTCCAAATCTGTAGTTTTCTCCAAAGCGTTTTCAATTTATCTGTGGAATATAAGTGAATATTTCAAAATTCGCACTGAAGAAAGTTACAAAAATTTAATTGTTTGATCTCTTCAAAAACTACTAGAAGTTTTTGTCTTAGCTCGTGTGCTCGTGCAAGTACTTTTCCCTTTGAAAGCCACCTCACCTAGTGTGAAAAATCAC
Source organism: Caerostris extrusa (assembly GCA_021605095.1). Classification (NCBI taxonomy): domain Eukaryota; kingdom Metazoa; phylum Arthropoda; class Arachnida; order Araneae; family Araneidae; genus Caerostris; species Caerostris extrusa. Next base: position 14,907 of record BPLR01012200.1, read on the forward strand.
CATTAGAGCCTAATGGCCGAGTGACTAGCGTTCGGTGCCACAGGTTTCGGGTTCAAATCCCGTCTGTGCCATGCATGTTTATAGTGGTTAGGAATCCATTTTAAATCGTAGGTCCCGGTCTAATATAAATATTGGTCGTAGGATGACAACCCTACCCCGTAAAAAAGAAAACATCGCCTGTCTCGAAATCTGCCAGCAGGCAGACAGCCTTATCCCACCATGGGGCTGTTGCGCCACTGATGGTATTATAACATTAAGTAAAAATAATTAATAATAGTAAATTTAATAATAATACATCCTTTATCAATCCCTCACGGATGGCCAACTCAAAAAATTACTACTTACAGACTCATAGGCTGCTAAGGAAATTTTTTTAACGTTGAAAAACCCATAGACGCTAGCCTTCCTCGTAGCCAACCCTGGACGTTACCACTCCTAATTTCTTGGAAACCTTTTTGCCGCATTAACGCTGTTTGTCGACTTTATGTGTAGAAAGAAGAAAAAAAGAGCCAGAAAGTTTGTGTGTAATGATAGCTGTCTTTGAATGGGAAAACTGACAAGAAAATAGTTACTATATTTATTTTCATATCTGGATATATCTCTGGAGTCCCACAGGATGCATCAGGAAATCTTCTAAGGCATACCCTGTAAGAACCACAGGAACCATAGATAATTTCTCAATTTCAAAAGTAAATAAATAGTAATATTATAACAAAACTTGATTTTGAAAATATAACATACATTTTCTCTTTTTAGCATCTGTGCACTTATTTTTTTAACATTAATTTTAGTAAAGCGAAATGTAAAATTATTATATACATTTTCCGAGATAAATACACTCATGTCCATAAATTAAGGATCATTCAGAATCACACAGAAATTGAACTCTAAAATAAAAATTTCACCTGTAGAATTATCACACACATCTTGAAGAAGAATATGCAAATTACAGGAAAACACCAGATGGCGCGGACCGTACGTCACAATGACGAGAGTGTAAGAGAGTGGTATATAAGGAATGGTGGCAAAGAAGTAAAATTGTTCACAAGCGCTTTAAAAGCCTTTCAGTGCAATAACCGCATAGTTATGGCACAAAAGAAGCATTTGGATGATTTTTTACGTGATAGAATTATCAGACGACTGGAATGTGGACGTACACAGCTGGAAGTATCCGAGGAACTTGGAATCGCCCAGAGTGTCATCTCCAGGCTTTGGCAACGATTCCAAGATGATGGTAATGTGAGTAGATGTTACAGCACAGGTCGCCCCCGAGTTACAACGCCGAATGAGGACCGGTATTTAGCAGTTACTGCCAAAAGAAACAGACTGAGCACAGCATCAGACCTGTCTAGTCAGCTCTCTTTAGCTACCGGTACGACAGTTTCAAGGCAGACCGTGTACAGACACTTAGGGCACATTGGTCTATATGCTCGTAAGTCTGTCAGATGTGTTCCACTTACCGCAACTCACTGTCGCCTGCGATTAACCTAGAGTAGAGAGCATGCATTGTGGACACCGCAACAGTGGTCTTGTGTGATGTTTTCCGACGAGTCCAGGTTTAGTTTGCAGTCTGATTCTCGCCGGACTTTCATATGGAGAGCTCCAGGTACTCGTTACCACCAAGAGAACACCATTGAACGACACCGTTACGGTGGTGCAGGATGGCTCGTTTGGGGAGGAATTATTCTTGGTTCCAGAACTGACCTGCATGTTCAGAGAGTAACGATGACAGGCCACATCTATCGGGATGTCATTCTGGAACAACATGTACGTTTGTTTCGGGGCGCCATGGGTGCTGAATTTCAATTTATGGATGACAACGCCCGTCCTCACCGTGCAAACATTGTAGACGAATGCCTTCAATTGGAGGATATCACCCGTATGGATTGGCCAGCATACTCACCGGACTTGAATCCAATAGAGCATGTGTGGGATATGCTTGGCCGACGAATTGCAGCCCGTCAATCCCCTCTCACCTGTCAACCGGTACTTCGGAGGGCATTGCTTGATGACTGGTGTAATATTCCCCAAGATCAGATTGATAATTTGATACTCAGCATGCCTAGGCGTTGTAAGGCTTGTATTGCATCGTCCGGGAGACATACTCCATATTAAACATCATACTAACCATGTTATACTTTTTTTTGTAAATAGGTTCTTTTTTGAAATTTGCTCCAGGGAGTAAAAATCTCAATTTTTATTAATTATGTCAAACATATAGCCTCTTTTTTGCTCTTTTACCTTTTGTTTAATAAATAGACTTTTTACAAATAAGTCAAATTTGTTTTGCTTCTGTCTCTTTCTTTGCCTGAACTTCATTATCCTTAATTTATGGACATAAGTGTAAAATGTAGTCCGATTCCTGTGTTAAAAACACTAATTAATTCACTTTTGTCATAAGGATACTCTAAATTCATACAAAATGCATTCATTGAATTTACTATTATTAGTTATTTTTACTTAATATTTATTTTATCTTATATTCACAACTATCTTGTCATTTAGCGAATCTGCATTAAAATATTCGGAAATTATCTGATGTGCGGGACATATTAACCCGTATTTGTCTTGTTAGAGCAAAATAACCACAATTGTTCTGTTGTTTCTTTCTGATATTCTGAATAGAAAGCTCTCCATTCTGCGAAAACCCTGGAGTATTTTCCCAACGCCTTTTCTACAGAGACTTTCATCTTTCATTGTGTCTCCCTACTGTTTCTCTGCCTTTGGGGTCAAATTTGCCAATTTCCAGTTCAAAATAATCGATTATTGTTTTTAAAAATAAATAAAGAATTTTAAAATCAATATAGAATTTAAAATATTAAAAAAGAAAAAAATTCTCAACTGTTTGAAAATGCTTAAATTAAATATATGCGTAAAAAATTCAAACAAAAAAATATATTAATCTCGTAATTAAACTAATCTTGTGTTTAAAAATATATTCATAAATATGAAATTAAAGTTTAGAGATAGAAAATATGAATCATTAGGATGCCAAGTCGCCATGTAAACAACAATGGCTGCCGAAGTTCGGTGTCGTTGTAAAACACCATTTCGTCAAAATTCCTCCCAAAAAACACTTTTACTCCAATATTAGTAGCCAAACAGCTGTTACTTTAAATTTTATTCCTTAAATTGCATTTACGCCAAATTTTATCGCTTTAATGCCAAATATTATCGCTGTCAAAATTTTCTTCCTGAAAGACTTTTACGCCAAATGTTATTGCTTTTAACGCCAACTTTTAGCACGATTATGCCCAAACATTTATTCCTAAATTGCCTTTACGCCATATTATATCGCTGTATCACCAAAAAATTATGCCACAATTATTGAAAAATTTTAATGATTGGCTTTTGCACCAAATGATATGCTTCAACGCCAAATATATCATTATTTTGTCAAAATTTTATTTTTTAATTTATTTTTCGCCAAATTTTATCGCTCTAACGCCAAATTATTACTCTCCATTTTGTTTTGCTAACGCACAAGGTTACAACTGCTTCAATTCTAGTTTACTTAACTTCTAAATTATTTTTATTTCCTTTTGGTATATATTAAGCGAATGATGAGGAAAGCAGACGATTTTTTTTTTTTTTAACCAATAAACTAAAAACTCAATTTTAAATGCAATTTTATGATCCTTTTTTAATTAAAAGTCACAAAAACTTATTATTAATTTAAAAAAATAACTAATTATAAATTTGTAGTGATTTTTAGGAACACACCAAAAAAAAAAAAATAAATAAATAAATAAAAAAAAAACAGTCCAAAGAAAAAAGAATCGAACTTTCTCTTCCATTTAAATTTGAGCTTTTTTTTTTTTTATCGATTAAAAAAATCGTCTGCTTTCATTAGCATGATCTTAACATACACAATTTAGTTAATTTTTAAGATATAAACAATACAGACATACGCACGCAAGCACAAATATTTTGCTTCATATATAGATAATATGCACAGCATGTTGGATTGAATTTTATGACAATTTAATATTTGCATTAAAAGTTATTTAAACTTCAATGAATTGCTTTTCTAAACAATAAACTATACAAAATTAATCAGTTGCAACTGGCATTTTTAAAACTCTGAAAGTAGATAATTTATTTAAGAAAAAGAAATTTCTATTTAACTAAATTCACTAAAGTGCAAAACTCTTATAATTTCACAAATAAGAATTTTTGATTATGAATTGCGATCTCTTATTGTAGATTAATACGGAGATCCTTGTCGCGTAACGGCCACTAGCTCCTTCATTGTAAAATGTTGAAACATAGCGGTGGTCTCATGCCCTTTGAGTTAATAAGAAAAATAGATAAGTAAATGCCCTTTTTTTAAAAAAAGAATTATTTATTTAATAAAAATTATAAAATGAAAAATAACAAAAATTTCAAAAGTGTAGATGTTGAGGAAATCAGTTGCATGTAATAAAAAAAAAAATAATAATAAAAACAAAATGAGCAAAGGTCAAATTAGGAGAGAAAAATAGTTTAGGAGAAAATCGAACTTTTTTTTCATCTAGTCCAGGGGTCTCCAAACTTTCCAGCCTTAGGGCCATACTGTTTACTCCAGTAAGTACCAAGGGCCAAAATCGTTTTAATTTTTCTGCCATTATCTATAATTTTCTAGACTAGTCTCCGAGTACGCGCATACCTTGCTAAATTCGCGGACACAATTACTATTGTGTGTATCGATACGACCGTGACACTTGACGACATCTAGTGGTTAAAAGCGGAAATAGGTAGGTATAACTACCGAGGGTAACCGCGGGGGATGCCTCACTAATTTATAATGTTAGTGGGATTCATTTTCAATTATTTGTTAGTTGTTATTATGCTTAAGTTACATTTTCTGTCTATTATGCTTGCCATTAAGCTTACCTAGCAAGTAAATAAAACCGAGTTATTGTCATTCTGTGTTTATTTTTACAACTTTATTATAGCAACAACAATAAGCTATTCGCTGTCGCGAGCCGGATTGATGACACTGGCGGGCCGTAGTTTGGAGACCCCTGATCTAGACAGTTGTGGGTAACAAATCAGTCAGAGCAGGAAAAAATCGTCAGGATAAGGAAATATTTAGAACAGTGAGGTCTTTTGCTATGTTTGCGGGAAGAACTATCATAATCGTAATTTTGTAGGATATTTAAAAACAAGGTTATTGGTGTTTTGCATATCATTATAGAATTTAGTAGAAATTTTGTGAACAAATTGTCTTAAACTTGGAATCGAGAGAGCTCGTCTAATATCGTCATTACGAGTGTACCAGGGTGAATTCGTTAACATTCTGAGAGTTTTGTTATCGCTTCTTTGAATACTAAAATTTTTATGCGTGACAGAACCCCAAACTGGGCTTGCGTAAGCTATACTGACGAAGATAAGAGAGATATATTAGAATTTTGAGATTAAGAGGTAAAGCTGGAAAATTGCGATCTCTGTCCACATCAAAATGATCGGGAGAAACATTCATCTTCGCAGACGCATCTTTAAGAAACTAGGCTTAAATCAATGAACATTGATTTAATCCTATTGTGTTAAAGATAGTTTTCACTCTGGTTTAGTAATTGAACTGCTGAACACTATTAAAGTTTTTTTTTTTGTCTTGAGTCTGAACAATTTTTAAGAAAACAACATAGCGGATCATATAAACAAGATCAACGCTCCCATATATGCTAGACTAGCCTATGGTATTTTGGCACATCCATTCCTTGTTTTGTTACTTTCAGTATGTAGCCAACCGGCTTAACTCAAATAATAAGTTTGGAGTGAGTATGACCCTTAGTAAACTTATTTGCGCTGACAGAAAAGTTATATAAATCAC
>BPLR01012201.1:0-15761 GCA_021605095.1 Caerostris extrusa
CTTTTTTAGTGTTTTTGACCATTATTAATATCTTCATTTTTCATCTTCAATTGTCCTATGTATGCATGCGGGGCCAGGGCTGTCCCTGATGAATCTCAGCTCGATCCACTGATGATAAAGAATCTATTGGGAAAATATATAGACTTATAAAATATCAACTACTGTTGCTTTGACCAGCCAAAGTTTGCATACTGATTTAGATTTAAATATTTTATCAATGTATAGAAATGAAAGATTAAAAAATAACATGCTTGTGACTAAAAGGAGCTACACTTTAAAATTAAAGGCTTTGTTTGTGTGCTGAAACATCTAAGAAGTGGAACACATGTTCCCAAAAAATAATCAAAATATTAATAAAGATTAGATGAATGGCGAGCATTTTTAATAAGTACTATTCACCTTATAGAGACATATTGAGCATGACAAAAACTTATCATCCAGTCTTTTTGGTGTATCAAGGGATTCTACTCTGGCATTTCTGGGACGCAAGATAAGGTTTATATATATATACCTATATTCATGCTTTTCCAATTGTTCATTTCTGATCCTGATGCACTTACAATTTATGAAAACTACAATATGTATTTAAAGTATAACACTGATATAATAACAGAATAACACTCTTCAATCTTTCTCGGTCTTGAAATATTACAAAAATGCTAAATTGCTCTCTTCTTGCAAATCTAAGCGCAAAAGTATAAAGCAGCAGGAGAATTTATTAATTACACTGGTCAAGACTTCATGTGTGATGGATAAAAAGAGGCCCAACAACTAAATCAAACATAAAAGGGCGAAAGAGGTTTGCTGAGAAAAAATGATTAATGAACAGAAATAAAATGATGATTATCAATTAAATTGTAGAAAAAACAGATTTAGCTTCAAAAACAGAAATACCAATTAAACAAATCTTCTCTCCTTAAAGTAGGCCACATAATCAATTAGTAAATTTATTAATTATATAAATCAAGTGTTGCTTTTAGTAGTTATTTTAAAAACATTTTTATAAAACTAAAATATTGGTCAACCAAAATTCAATTATACGATGACTGCTGAAACTATTAATAACCCAGGTTTTAAATTTTAATAGGCAGCTATTTTAAGATAAGAGCGTAATTAAAATTTCTTCCCTGGTTTTCCAAATAAAGATTGTAATTTCCAATTGTTATACTTTTGGATATTGCCAGTAGCAGTATACTAGAAAGGATCAGGGTTCAAATTTAAGAAAAATGTATAGTCTTTCACACTCATTTCCACATTTTTCACTTTCATTCAGCACCCAACTCTAGGGTGCTGCCTCACTTTTCTTTCAGTATACAATTTAAATAATTTTGATGTGAAACCAGTATATCATATCAAAATCCCAGGTCAGAGATTTTTGCAAAAAAGAAATATCACTTTTCAATTAAATGAAAATTAATTATTTTAATTCTTGGTTTGCATGAATTATTCAAAAACAATGCTCCAAAGAATTTTCCTGCAAAAATTCAGTAATGATTTTTTTTTTCTGACTTAATCCAGCATAAGCTTGCATCTTGGCAGTTTTTGATTGTTGCTTAAAAGATTTAAGATGCTTTATCTCAGTTTTATCCAAATTGCTTTTAAAAGAAACGGAGAGAAAGAAATGAAAAGATAATACAAAGTAAAAAAGATGCTCTGAATGATATTAGGCAAGGGTCAGAAGCAAGATGCTTCCCAGTGCATCATAACTTTCAGAGCGAGCTTATCTCAGCGCTGGCCACCCGTAAGGAAGCTTTGCATCCTTCTTTCCGTGGTTTGTGACCCCAGTGAATGAAGTAGTGCTCTCAGAATGTGAAGCAATAAATGTCCTAAATACGATATCTATGAACGTGAAGTTTTCTTGAAAACGTAATACTCCACCAACGCTCACGATCGTGTTAGACCCGGGACCACGGTTCAAGTGGATTCAGACCACTATGCAAACTATCAGCGGCTGCTTGGACTCAGGAGCCACAAACACTGGCAGGTACCGAGCCTTCAGCCACGGGCCCCTTCAAATTGGTTGTGTTGTGTTTTTATAACAGAACATATCACTTTGTTTACTAAGTATTATTATGGTTAAGCCTGGTCTGTTGGCAGGTTGCGCTTATATGATGGAAATGGCTCAAATCTTTATAATTAAATTCATAATATAAATTTACAGCGGATCCCAAAGCTAGAGCATGGTTATTATTTTTATTCCAATTTGAGGAATTTTAATATACCCAAATGGTTTGCACTATTTTTCTTTTACTAATTTTGAGATGTGATGCGAAACAGTTGCAACGTGAGATTATTACTTTTACATTAGTATTTGAATTTTGCTGTCAGCATACAGAGATAAACCACTCAAAAGCTAATATATTGGGTTGGGCTTAATAAAAAGCTCTAAAAAGGAAAGAACAAAATATAAATAATTCGTTTTTGTAAATTATATTGTATTTATTTAAGGAGTTTCAATAGCGCCAGAAATTGTGATTTATAATAAGATTTTGAGAATTTTTCAAAATACTATTTATAATGAGACTTAAAACTTATGATAAATAGCATTTACAAGGAGCATTTAAAATCACTATTTAAGACCCCCTTATGTTGTTTGTTGGGGTATCTTTTTTGTGGGATACAGATATCTTGAAAATAATACATGAAGAAACACTAATAAAATTGTAATGAAGGTTACCCCAATCGGTTTATGACCAGTCAGGAGGACATGTTGGTTTTGTTTCATTAAAGTATAAAATGATTTGATTACCTCTAGCTGAAAAATGTATTCAATTAGAGGGCGTAAGATTTAAACTATACTTAAAGTACATTTGGCTTACTTAAGTGTTTAAAAACTATCCAGTACCCAATGCAAATGATAAAAGTAAACATACAAATGAATACCAGTAAGTGGAGGTATATTGAACGATTATAGTTATACAGGTCTGCTGCATTTACGAAATCACTTTCGTTTGATTATTGTTGTAAAGTTTTCTTTTTAGAAGAATCAGTTTTTACAATCCATATCCTTTTTTTAATAGGGATGCTCAAAAGTGGCTGAGACTGGTTTGATGAATATTATCACATGCTTTGCTCCCGGTTTGAATAGGTGTTTGAATTTTCTCTTATAGGTAGCAATTTAAGGCTCTTCAAAATGTTTGATAAATTTCCTGTTGGTGGAACCTGGGTAAAATATCATATATCTGAGATATGGAAAAATGTATCGAGAATGTCACATTTAATGGCTTATTGCATTAGAGAAAAGGTACCAATTATTTTTTACAGTCTAAGTAGAAGTTTTTTTTTTTTGTTTTTAAATGTGCATTGGAGATATCTTATATTTGGCAGAACTTTGTTGGGGATTTCTTCGACAGAGTATATCATTTACCAATTCTACTGTTTTGATGCCCCATATTGATGATTAGTAAGCATCAGCTTAAAAAATAATTTGACATTGGTTATTACACATTCAGGGTTTGTTTTTGAGGACAATTTTGCTTGATGCATCTTTCTTGTAGGAACATTTGGATGTTTTATATAATAGTAAGCCTGATAATGTTAAGTGGGGCATAAACAAAATGAGCTTACACCAAGTATTATATGTCAATTGTGGATTGATAAGGAGACATAGTCAGACTGCTTTTTTAAATTATTATTTTTTCAATCTTTATATTTTTTATTGCTTCAATTATTTCCTTTTTAAATGTTACTACTATAATGGATCTCAACACAACAATATCTTTAAACATTATATAGCATTTCAAATAAAAATAATTAAATCATAATTTTCTAAAAATATCTCATAATGTCACTTGCCAGGGGTTCATAATATTAGCATCCCATGCTTTAATAAGATGGATGGTAATTAAACAAAACACAATCATAAAATGTTACCATTTAAAAATTCTGAAATAACATGGTAGACAAATTGAATTGCAGCTTGTATTCACACGAGGCTTAATGTGTTATGTAAAACAAGGGTTCTACTCTTACGTGTTGTGTGCAATAACTAGTGGTTGCTTATCTTCAATATTTACACGATTATATATATGGACATCTTAGCTTTCTTCAAATATATGTAAAATTTAGATATTGTACGAGTCCTATAGTTAGGGATGGATGATTAAATGTATTTTTTTTTAAAGCTATCTTTCTTGTTAGAGCGTCTTCAAATTCTGAGGGTAATATATTTCCATGTTTCTTCAAATAGCTACTTTAGAAGTAACTTTAATCATTTATTTTTCAGATTACTGTTGTTCCACATTAATATCTGTATTTTGTCTTGTATTATGCTGTTTATAATTTGAGGATTTTGGTGTGCTTTTCCTGTAAAACTTTCATAGCATGGAGTCTGAAATTACAGTACTTTAATCCCTAAATAAAAGCATCAGATTTTACTAAATTCTGGTTGTTGTGAGCTCTTAATTCAATAACTGGTGTTTGCATCTCTAATATGCTCCAGTTACTTTTTTTTTTTTTACATTAAAATGTAATTCAAAGAAAAACTTGCTTTTACTGTAATAGAAATCAAACTTTCTTGCTTATAAGTAGATGCCCTCATAAAATGAGGTTGAAACTGTATCCATAAAATATCTTTAGGCTTAGGCAACATTTTTATAACTTTTATTTGTGTGAAGCCCAGGAAATTATATCTCTGTCCTAACTATGTCCCTTTCTTTCTCTATGAGGATGATTTAGTTGTATTTTTATATTTATCTTTGATGGTGGGTGCTAACTTCAGTTCTGCACCTTTGCTCTTATAGTGATATTATTTTTGAGCACTCTGAATCCGCGTAAAGTGTGGGTATCTGCAGTTAAGTGCCTAATGTTAGGGGAAAAAACAATTACTTACGGCATTAACACCGCGACAACTACTGGGTGTGGTTTAAGTGGCTTAATCTAGCGTAAATTTTTGTGATCGGAAATCATAAGAAGCTATATAAAAACAATTTATTAAAATTAAAACAACAAAATTCAAAATACTTTATTTAAAAACAAGTCAATCGGATGTCGACGGAAAATGGACCCGATATAAGGTTTAACATAGATTAAAACAGTCTATTTTAGCATTAAGCGCGCCAGCTTTATATTCGATTGGCGTTAATATGTGAAGAGCACCAAACTATCAAAGCTGACCATTACATTTGCCAAATCCTGATGCCATTGGTATCAGTAAGAATATGAGCTCCGCAATTTCTTTTGTCATGAGAGGGTCCCAAATGTGTATTGGGTCTTGGGTGTTAGAGTTGAGTTGACACTTAAGAGTGAATATAAATGGCATTCATGGTGTTTGTCACTTATGGAGCACATTAATTCTAAAGTCACGCTAAATTTAGCTGGGAGGAAAACAGATGCTACTTTGCTTAATATTATTTATTCTAAATAGTTAAGTGAAAGGGGGTATAGCACTTAAATTTGGGACCACACTGCTTGCGCTGAGCCCACTAGCATGTTGCTGTTTGTCATCATCGGGTGCTCCCTTTAACAAGTATTCTATTTTCATATTCAAATCCGATACATTCTTTTATGAGACCTTCCTAGAGTGAGGCTTCTGATGGCGAGATTATTTTCCCTTTAAATCCACAGTGTTACTGAACAGACAAATACTTTCCAGGGGAGTTGCTGAAATAGCTACAGCTGAAAATAAATTAATTCAGGTAATTAAGAGAATTTGTGGTTCTCTATGTATTTTCACAGGATTCCCAAAAATTACCATATCCAAGTTCAAATTTAAAAGGTTTGTTTTTCTACATTCAAAATCTGTAGCAAAAAATTTCTTAGATTTTTAAATTTGATTATTTTCATCATGACAAATCTGTAATCATGAAGGAAATGTTCTGTTATTTAAAGCCATAATCCGCTTTTTCTGAAAATATTTTTGAAGTATACATGAGTCAATTCCGAAGGTTCATCTGGCGTCAAATCCTGACAGACGTTTTACATTCTTTTATTTATAACTAACTCCTGATCTTCGAATCTGAACTTATACTTTATAGGTTTCCAAAATTTACTATAGAAACTAAATTGTGTTAGAGCCAAATTTTCATATTTGAAAATTGCAAATAATGTATTAAATTACATTCTATTATATTTCTCATTGTACATAATTAGCAATCATTAAAAAAATTTTTTTTTCATGCTTTATAAAATAAAATGAATTATTGCATGTTTCAAAAATAATTCTATAAAGTCTAATTAACCTAAAGTGTGCATAAAATGACCATAGAACAACAAACCAAACCAAGCCAAGCCGGTTTTGCTTCTTGATGAACAGACATACAGAATAAGATTTTAGGCATTTTAAATCAAACCTAATTTTTTTTCTAAGATTAGTAATACATATATTTATTACATAACTAATAATCATTAATCTTATTTTATAGATTTTTCTAAAATTAAAATTGTCGATCCTGATGAATATGACCAAATACCAAATGAAGAAGAAATGGCTGCCATTCATGAAGAAAATAAAGAAATTTTATGTATTCCTCGAAGGTTTGTTTTTGTGTTTTTGTCTATAAACTTCACTGTGTTAGTGTTTCATCTTTAATGAAGATAAAAAATGCTATTAGCAAACTTTACTTTTTAAATAAGTTTTAAAAACATTTATTATGTATAATTTATCTTTTACTTTCTTTCCTCAACAGTTTCTTTTATGATCAAATTGTATGGTTCAAATTACTTTTTTTAATATCTGAATGTTTTTTAAATCATTAAATTCTTAGTATTTGAATCTCAGTATCATAATCATCTCATGAACTTTGTACATGATATTGAAAAGAGATTCCTGATAGCTATAAGGTACAAGGCTCTTGTACTTACTGGAATAAATAAGATATTTTGATTAAAGTGGTTAGCTACATAAATATTTTTAATATATTTAACTGCCAATTACCATTATAATCTACATCAATGTATAATCTACAGTAATAATTTTTCATTAATAAAAAAAAAAAATTGCAGGCAATTACTGCTCATTTATTATTATTGTAAGATAGTCTGTACCAATAAAATTTAATTTTTATGCTTGTGATTGATATCTTATGTTAGTATAACATTTTCAGTTTTTGCTTTTTATATGTTCGTGTGTTAATTTTAACATATTATACATTTAAGTGGATAAAAATATGTATAAATAATGATAAAAACAAAAGTAACTAATAAATGTAGTCTACAAAAATAATATAAGCAAAAAGTAAAATAAAAATTTATTACAGCAATATAAAAATTATATATAAATATAGACAGAAAACGTTTCTATAATTACTTTTAATTTATCCAATATAAAATTCAAAAGTAGCTATAGATGTTCTTTTTTATTTGTATTTTTTCAATAAATTAAAAATTTTATTAGAAATATTGGTCAATAAAAAATATTTGACCAGAACAAGTCTTGTTAATTTGGTCTGCTAAAAAGTAAATTTAGTTCTTTTACTTCATGGTGGATTAATTTTTCCACTCACACATTAATGATATATGATGCACATTTTGCATCTTACTGAAGTACATGATAGCATCATTTTTCATCACCTGCAACTTGTTGCATATTGTTTTAAAAAATAGCACCACATTTTAAAAATAATTGTTTACTGAAATATCTGAGGGCAAAACCATAGATTACATACAGCAGTCTTAATCTGCAGCAAGAAATACTAACAAATTTTAATGTACTTATTATAGGCAGAAAATTAAAGTTAGTGAATAAAATTATGTATCATAATAGGATTAGTAAAAATAAACTGAGTGAGAGCATTGGGAGGGACCATTAAGAATAATTTGCTTAAATAGTTGACAAATTTTGATTTTAATCCTAATGTAGGAATCTATGTATTATAAGTTCTGTAATCGTGCAAGAAACCAGTTACAAATGCGTAAGTTAACTAAAAATTTTGTAATTTATTATGTCTTTTATGTATTGCTGTACTTGATTCCTAATATGTGTTTAACTTTTAGACCTCCTTGGGATTTAAATTTAATGAATAAAAAAGAAATTGATGAAAATGAAAAAGAGGCTTGTCTTAGGTGGAGACGAAAATTTATCAGAGTAATTATTTCATTTACCATTTCAGTAGAATTTTTTTTTTCCTTTTAACATATTTACCTCTTTTATTTGTCAAATATATATTTAAAGAAGTTTAGCACATTAAATAATAATTGATTAATTATTTATATTTTTTACCTTTACTAAACTGTCATCTTTTGCTTTGCCCCTAAAAGTAGCTTTAACATATCAAATCATAATGTATATGATATTCATAATATATAAAATAAATTTTCTTATTAGTTCACAAACTTATATTGAAAAAATTGTGCTTTTCAATTCTGTATAGAAATATAAAAAATTTGAAGTTTTATTCACAAAACATTTTTATTATATTAATGAACTAAACAAATTTATAAGTATGTTTTGTAAAATGCTTTTTTTTTTTTTTTTTAAAAATTGTTTAGGAACCACAGTTATTTTTTTATTAAGTTTTTTTTTTATAATCCTCATTATGTTTTGATTACAAAAGATCATATAATTAAAATAAAATTGTTACTTTTAATATTTATCAAAATCTCAAATAATTTTTAATATAAAAGCTCACTTTTAACCAATATTAACATTTAGATAAGAATAAAAACTTATTGCTTAGCTTTTTTTTATTTTATCAAAATATTTAAAAATGTTAAATAAAAACATTAAAGTTACTTTAAATTAAAAACGACAATTATGACATGAAAGGGATGTATTTTTTATCATATTGCACCATTTTCCAAATTAAAATTGTGAACAACTATAATTTATATTTGCAAATTTAAAATATATTTTAAAATTGCAGATTATTCCTTAGAAAATTTATAAAAAATATTCTATTTTTTTATATTATATAATATTATATTTTTAAATTGCAAAATTTATTGCTACTCTTATTTTATGTGAATTTTTCTGAAATAGAGTTTTAGATGAAAAAAAAATTGAAATTACTCCATTTGAGAAAAATTTGGAAGTCTGGAGACAGTTATGGAGAGTATTAGAAAGAAGGTAAAGTCCCTATATTTTATGTACATGTTGAGTTTATAAAGTAAAGTCAAACATAAAAATGATTTGTATAATTAATGTTTTTTATGTTTTTTAACTACAAAGAAATAACATATTTATTCAACTTTTGTTTATGAAATGTATTTATTTTTACTGAGTTTTTCTAAAAATATCTTATTTTAAACTATTTTAAGAAATTAAATTGAAAATAAAGATTTTAAAATACATTCCATTGTTTTAAGATGTTTTTGTAATTTAAGTTTTAATTAGTTGTTGTATGATATATGATAGAATTTTATAAGTAATTGTATTCATTTAATGAGGAGTTTTTAATATTTTGAATAGTGATGTTGTCATTCAAATACTGGATGCACGAAATCCTTTATTGTATCGATGTCTTGATTTGGAAGCGTATGTAAAAGAAATAGAAGACAAGAAAATAAATATTTTATTATTAAACAAAGCGGATCTTCTTAATGAAAGTCAAAGGTAAAATGAATTTGTAGTTTTTATAATATTAGTAATATGTAGTTTTTTCAAGAGAAGTTTCTCATTATTTAAAAGAAATAACACATTGAGTAATTAGAAATCTATTTCAGGAAATATTGGTGTGATTATTTTGATGAGATGGGTATGAAAGTTATATTTTTCTCAGCTTTATTAGAAGGCGAACTAATCTGGAAGAGGTAATAATTTGGAAATTTTGATTGAAATCAATAATTGAAACTCAATCTTCAAGATCAACTTTTCAACTATTTCAATTTTAATACTTTAAATAATTTTTCTATAAAGTTGTTTTTTAATGAATTTGGACAGAATTTAAATAAAGAATGTATGTTTGCAACGTGGCAAACATACATTATGCGTGGCTAAACATTTTTGACTTATAATTTTTTAATTATTTTCATCTTTTAATATATGTGTATATTTTGAACACTAATGAAAATTCAATTCTAATCATCAATTAGAAAACTTACATAATTGCATTCAGAGTCGCTTTGTACATCTTTTCAGTATACAGTTTTGTATAACTGTTCATTATATTTATAATATGCATGATATAATTGTGTGTGTGTGTGTAATAAGTGCACATTCATAATATTCATAATATGCATGGTATAATTTGACTACTTTTAAATTCATAATAAAGTGCATGAATGTATAGGTAATGCTTCACTTTTGCTTCATATTGTTTTGTTTCTCTCTTAGTAAAAATGCATATTTAATAAATGCTGTGCAATTCATTTTTTTATATTTATATGAAGTAAAATGGACTTGAAGTATGTCATGAACTTTTTAAAGACTTTTTTTATGTCACAATAGAATGTTAATGTAGAATTTGTCATGAACTTTTCAAACTTTTTTTGGAAAAGCAAGTATTGCTTTTATATTATATATATATAACTAATAGGTTTTTTTTATTGAAATGTTAAATATATTTTTGTCGTAATTTTCATGATTTTAATAATTTCATTCTTAATATATAAATATTTTTTAAGGATTTTGTTATTCCACAATTGAAAGAGGATGTAGAAGGAAAAATTATTAACCAACAAAAAAATAGCCCTGATGTTCTTTCAGAGAAGAGCTTCTTGAGTTTTTTAGACAAACTTGTAAAGCCAATAATGTGGTCCAAAGTTCAGTTCATATTCCTACAATTGGTTTGGTATAAGAAATTTAATTCTGTAATATTTTCTATATTTAAAAATACTTCCACTAATATTTTAAACTCTGAAATTTAAAGCATAAAATAATCTATAATTTGATTGATAATAAACAAATATGAGATAAAAATAAATTCCTTCAAAATGTGTCTGTATTTAAAATTCTATTAAAAGATAATAATTACTGTCTAATTTTGTAATTCTATACTATAATACATGCCTCATTATAATTTGTAATGTTACATGCCTCATCATCTTACATTATGCTTTTTCTGTCTTCTAATGTGTGTTATAAAATAAGAGCTACTATTTTCTGCATAGATATGCTGCATAGCACATTTTGTTAATATTTTTTTAACTTTTACAGCAAAATTTGTTTCATATTATGATCATTTAATGTAAAATTATTTACAAATTTTAAAAGAAAGTTTCTGTATGAATAAGATGTAAAAAATCACCAGGTATTAAAAAAAAAAGAAACTTTTCATTTTTTTTATTGACTTTTCTGTACTAACGAAAAGCTTATTTTTAGGTTGGCTATCCTAATGTAGGGAAAAGTAGTACTTTAAATGCTCTTCTCAAGGCCAAGAAAACGTGTGTTTCAGCTACACCAGGAAAAACAAAACATTTTCAGGTATAATTTTTATAATTTTTCATTTCTTTATTACTAAATTTCTTCAAATTAATATATGAATTTATTTTATGTGCAATGCTTTCTTTGATTTTTTTTTTTTTTAAATATTTTGAAGATAGAATTTTGTTTGAAGTCTTCTGACAAAACAATATTTAATTTATATATTTAATTTGTTATGATAAATATTAATAATTATTTATTCTAAAGTTATTAAACTTTTTACATTGTATTAATTTTATCTTTTAATTATAAATAATGTGGCACATTTTTTTTTTTTTTGCATTTTCAAAAAAATAAATAAAATAAAGGTTGGTGGCTGTGGTAAAAAATTAAAAATGTTATTTATTAAAGAATTTCTATTCATTATAAAAACAGCAAGAATTTGCAGATGGAGCTGCAGTAAGTCTAATTTACATTATATATGCAACATATATAAATTATCATGTGACACATAAGAAGTAGTATTTTCATTTTAACAACAGCTTGTTTAATTTTCAGAACTTCAATTTACAATTGTTAAAATATAACCATTAATAATTAAAAAATTTAAAGTAATTTTTGAAAAGGACTGCAATTTTCAATTGAAATTTTCAAAAGAATTTTCTTTTGTTTTAAACCAAAGTTTAATACTTTATTAACAAAATAATTATTTTGATTAGAAACAAAAATATCCACTTCTTTTATATATTTATTTAATATTAAAATACAGAACCAGTAAAAATTGTTAAAGAGGGTATGAAAAATTATTGGTAGTATAATATATTGTAAGCAATTTCTGTTGAAAGATTTTTTAAAAAAATTTTACAATTCAAATGTTTGATAATATTTTCCTTTCCTGATTTCTTTTGGATACTTTTTTACCTTAAATTTAGAAACTAAGTGTATATTTTTGCAGACTTTTATCGTTAGTCAAGATCTGTGTCTCTGTGATTGCCCTGGTCTAGTATTCCTTAATTTTGTTTCAACAAAAGCAGAGCTGATTATAAATGGCATATTGCCAATTGATCATTTGACAGATTGGAAAAAACCTGCGACTCTAATATCTTTTTTTTTTATGTGTATACATTTTATATTTATATGTTTATTATATTCTCGCCCTCTAAAGTATTTCACATACACGTATATATAAATTTTTAAGTATTGCAATTTTGTATAATTTTCCAGGCATTTTTGAAGGTAAATTCTTGCGTTTTAAATATAGCACTTGAGTATTTTTTTACTGCTGTTATTTTTTTTTTAAATTATTGTCAAACTAATTTACATCCACAAGCTATTAAAGTAAATAATTAAAATATCTAGATTATAAAGTACATGATATAGAAACTTTGAACATTTGATTTTATGAAGTGCAAGTAGAGATCTTTGAAAACAAACTATAATTCTTTTTTGTGTATAATTACAAACATTCGTAATAGTCAGTTTCTGTTTTCTGATAATTAAATTTAACACAATAGGTTTCAATTTTTATTGTTTTAAAGGCATAATATATCCTTCCTTTTCTTCATGTGTTAATTCTTTTTATTCTTAATTGAGGGATTATTAAGTTATTTATATTTTATAAAATATGATTATAATTTTCCTTTTTCTAATATATATCTGTAGATTTATTTAATTCATCATATCACATATAAAATTAAAGAATTATTATTTAATTCAAGTAAAATTTACATGTTAAATAGATGCCAGAATTTTAAAAATTTCTGTGAATAATTTAATTTGAATGTTTTACAAAGATAATTTAAGCTAAAACTAAAACAATATTGCTTATGTTAGATTTAAAAATTATTTTTCAATTTGTAATTGACTTTTTTAATATTTTTAATGATATTTTTCTTTTATATAAACATTATTCAATTACCACTGTAAGTTTATTTATTATAAAATCTCTAAATTATTAAACATTTTATAATTTAATTAAATAATTTTAGGGCAAGAAACTGTTATTTATTTTTAAATTTAGTATTGGATATTAATCTTATATCATTTGTAATTTTTAAAATATATATAAATATAATTACTTGTGATCTTTTTTATGTTTAGTAGAACCATGCAGTTCTCTTCATTGGTTTGCATTTAAAAAAATCATGATGAATTTTTATTTATTTTTTCTGTATTGGATCCTTAATGTTGTTTAAATAACCAATAAAATTCCTCGTAAAGTTCTGGAAAGTACATATTCTATATTAATTTCTTCGTGTGGTGTAGGACGATCACCAACTGCAGAAGAATTTTTAGATGCTTTTGGATGTAAGTATACTTGTGCTCTTTTCTTGTATTTTTTAGAATGATCATGTTGATTTTTATGGCTATTTGAATTTGATAACTTAATTAATTTTGACTTTTAGTGTTGAATTAAAATTGTGATCTTTAGATCAAATATGAAGAGAACAATTTTTATTTGTTCTCATAAACTTCTGTGTTTATTTGCTGCATTGTTTTAAAAGGTAATATTTTAGGGATGGGGGAGTTAAGATTATACTGTAACACTGCAACTACATAGAAATTAGCAGTCAGTTGTAGTTTATAATTTTTTAAAAAATTTTATTGAAAAATATATATACAGATTGACTGCAGGACCTATAAAAAAAAAAAAATAAGATTTTTAATACACTGGTGGATAATTGCTAAGGGCAGATGACACTGTCACATATAGCAACCACAAAATGAAAGTCAGCAAAATGGGAAAAATTAGAATAAGTGTTGGATACAGGAAGAAGTGTGTATATGCAATTTGTTCTCATCAGTGTCTGTTCCTCATGTGATAGCCTTAATAAAGATTTAAGATTTGAGGTGTGTAGACAAGAGCTGGTCAAAGTAAAAGTTTAACTGAAAGTTTTAATCAATGAATATGAAATTTTCAGTATGTCTACCTGATATCTCTTATATGATTTTGCACTTATCCACATTATTGAAAGATTGAAGAATAGTTAAAAAAAAAAAAAAAAAAACCCAGATATTGCCATATAAAAACAAATATAGTTTAACCATGCCATGAATCAAATTTATGCTTGGGAGAAATGGACCTAGCAGGAGTTTCTTGAGTGATGGTGCATTGTTTGTACTATGCTTATATGACAATAGGTTTTGTCTTGGATCTGATTGTAGATAGCATCTGATCTAGCATAAGAGGGGTACTGCTTATCAGCCAAAAACAATCTGGAAAGGGACAGATGTCCTACATGTAACATGATGGTATAGGGCAGCTTCATAATCAATGGCTTGCACTTGCATTTAGGAATTATAACAGTCCAATGATGCATTAATCAAGATCTACTGCCTGTTTGTCTTTTTGTGTGTTATCATGACAAATTTGATAAGTTGCTTTCCAAGCACCATGGTACCAAAACAGATTGAATAAAGAGGAATATTCAAGTCTTGCATGGTTAGCACATTTTCTAGATATAAACCCTAGTGAAAACATTTGGGATATTTTGGGAGGTTCCTCAAATGTTTCTACATCTATTAAATAAGCTTTTTTTTTTTTTTTTTTCATTTTTCCATACACATAGCATCAAATGAATATTTTTTCCTTTACAAAATTTCAAAACTTTCCGAATTTTAGAGTGCAATTAATGATCTTCTTTAATAATATCTGAAGAAACATAACATTATTATCCCACCTGGCCTATATTCTATACATAGTTATTTTGTAATCTGCCCATAGCAATTGTCCACTAATGTAAATCTGCAGATTGATAGGAATTACAATAGGTAAAATTTTAGCATATTATATTAATATGTGACTTAATAATTAACATACTTAAATTTAAAAACCCAAAATTGGTAAATTCAAAACTTTTCATAGCATTAACATACAACTGTTCAAATTTATTCATTTGTTTGAAATGATTACATTTGCATAAATAAAATAAAAATGTTTTATGTGTTTTACTTTAAAAATGGAATTTTGTGGCTAATCATTAAAAAAAAAAAAAAAAACATATATTGCTTCAATTTTAAAAGTAGTCTTTTGAAGGTAACTAAAATTTTCAGTAGAGAGATAAATATTATTCACTATGACATTAAGAACTTATAGTTTCTAAAATTAGTATTTAAAAATATTTGTTAAATGATAAGTTGTTTTAATATTTAAAAATATAATAGGTTCAATGTGGTTAAACTTTTTTGTTCCTTCTCTTTTTATTGAGAAAATGATACATTAAATTTTAAATTATTACCATTCATTATTAGACAGTAGAGGTTTCATGACTCACAGAGGGTTACCAGATAATGCAAGATCTGCTAGAGTCATATTAAAAGATTATAACAGTGGAAAACTCCTTTTTTGTCATGCTCCACCTGATGTAAAACAAGAAGAATACCATGAATTTCCTGAGATCAAATCAAAGAAATCTGCACGAAAAGGAAATGCCAGTGAAGAAATATATGAAGTGAGTGAAACATTAATTGTATTTTTAAGTTATAGCACTGACATTTGTCATCAGTATTAAAAAGTATATGA
>BPLR01012203.1:0-47240 GCA_021605095.1 Caerostris extrusa
AATGGTTCATATTGCAATCAAAACTAATAAACTTCAGATGCAGATGAAACTTCAATTTTATATTTTATGCAAAAATACAAGAATTAAATTAAATATTAATAAAATTCTATTAATATAATTCCAATGTCGTTTTTGCAAAAAAATACAAAAACCAAAAATATTACTTACATACTTTGCTTTTTGTTATTTGCTTCCAGAAAAATGTTCCAACAGTTTAAAACCCTGATACCAGTTTTGCTTGTATACGAAATTATCCTTGTCCATTTGTGCTTATATATGTTATAATAAGATCGTGACTCATTCTGTAACCTTGAAATTAATCTAAATATGTATCACGTATTCTAATTGATTACATTTCACAATAATTTTATGCAACTTACAAACTCTTCAATTACCATTTTCCTGCCTAGAGGGAAAAAAATTTAGGCAGTTTTTTGATTGATCAATATCAGTTTTAGGGAATTTACGCGCATACGTGAAAGTGGGTAACTATGATGAAACGTGTTACCTAAACAATGGGGATTTTCTTAAAATTTGTCATTAGTTGGCCTTCAAAAAAAGTTCATTCTGTTACTTTTCTTTATTGAAACGATGATTACCTTGAAAGAATATTTTTGTATTAATTAACAATTGCAAAAAAAAAAAAATTCACTTGAAATCTACAATCAATACATACTAGAAATTTATATTTATTAATGTTCCATTCAAAATATTTTCCACGTAATTTTTTTTTTAAATCTACTTATGGTCTTTGTATTTTATAAATTATACAAAATGGCTCTGTCCAATAAATAACAGTGACTATATTCTTCGCCAAACGAAAAAGGGCGCCAAATGTTCTTTGATTTTTGCATAACTAGTCATACTAATTTTTTGATAAATTCATATTTTGACATTTAAATATTTCGTTGGTTTACTGTAAAATTGTTCTTGAGTTCATATTAGTGGTATTGAAAATGTGTCAGTTATAATTTGCATATAGAAAGTTGCAAGGTTCTTTTTATAATGGAGCAGTTTGCAGATAGACTGGAAAGAATGTTTCATGCATACAATTTTGTATAATTAAGTATATTTTGAAAGGATTTTTCAAAACATTTTGAATATACATATATGTGTTTTTTACAAAATGTAATCTTTTATTTTTATTATTATTCCTAAAATAAAAATTTGAATACAAAAAGAAAAAAATTAAATATTTACAAACACATATAAAATTTATCTCTGGTATTTTAATTGTATAATTTTGTAATGCTCTCAGAAAATATTGTCATATTTTTTAAAAACGTTTTAATTCATTATTTTATAGATATTACAAAAAAATATTTTTATTGTTTTTTTCCGAAAAGGATGAGAAATGTATTATATTTTCGTTTTGTTTCCAGTATTCACACAATTCCATTAAAATACCTTCAAAATTTTTGTCATATAAAAAATGTCAAATATATAGAACTAGATGAATACTAAAATATATGTTGTTGTAAAAAAATTTTGCGCACATAGTATAAAAAAATTAAACCCATTCACGAATTTCTATTTATCATGTGTGTATATACATTGTTAGACGAATATACACTATGTGGAAGAAAGTGATGGGACACGACACTATAACGACATAAACCCATATTTATTAAAATAGGAGGTAGGGCCTCCTTTGGCTGCGATCACAGCTGCAACAATTCTGGGCATGCTTTCCACTAAATTAGGGTGCAGGAATTTCCTTCCAAATGTTTAACTGGAAGTTCCATAGTTCAGGCCGAGTGGGGGTGCAGGTCCAATTCGTCCCAGAGATGTTCAATTGGGTTAAGATCAGGGCTCTGCGCCGGCCACTCCATGCGTTTAACGTTGTTGTTCACATACCAATCAAGAGTCCTCCTTGCAACATGGCATGTTGCGTTGTCGTCTTGAGACCAGCAATCATCCATATCGTACGTTACCCACAAGGTAGGAAGGACATGATTGTCGAGAATATCACAGTATCTATCGGTATTCATCGCACCATCAACCTTCACCAGTGGGCCAGCCCCATACCAGGAGAAACAAGCCCATACCATCAATCCTCCTCCACCAAACTTTACAGTTGGGACGACACACTCGGGTAAAAGACGTTCTCCTGGTAAGCGCCATGTCAAACACGTCCATCGGAACTGAAAAGGGTAAATCGTGACTCGTCACTCCAAAGGACGCGTTTCCAGTCATTCAGAGTCCAAGTACGGTGGTTTTTGGCCCATCGAAGGCGCGCTTTCTTGTTGGTTTTCGTTATCAAAGACTTATGGGCCGCCGAACGTCCAGTGTAACCTAACTTATGGGCCTCGATACGAAGAGCCTTTGGTCGAAACGGCCATACCTGGGGCTTGTCTAAGCTCATTAGCGATGTTATCCATGGATGTTTGACGGTTACTTCGAATCTCCCTGCCGAGCACCCGCCGGTCCTGCTGGTGAGGACTGTAGGTCGTCCACTTCGGGGTTTGTTCTGATAGTGTCCCTCAGTCTTGTAGCGACACACAACACGTGCTACAGTTGATTTTGATCAGTTACGGAGACGGGATATCTCCCTAATTGGCACCTTGGCAAGATGTAATCCAACCAACACATCTTGCTCGAACTCAGACAACTCTTCGCGTGGCGGCATCTTGACAAAAAACAACTCTAGTCGATTTCACAGAGTATTTATAGGATATGGCTGACACACGTGATACCTATTATTGCGCATGTGTCAGCTGTATTGTCGACTTTTCTACTTTTCGAGGGGTGTCCGTCACTTTTTTCCAGATAGTGTATATATATGGGAGCATGCCAATATTCAATAACTCAGGAAATTTATAAAGGAGTTAGTCTTGTTACAAGAACTATCAAATTCAACAGCCACTGGAATATACCAAAATTTGATAACCATGAAACCAGGAAGTGGCAATTACTAAAAGAAACACTGTTAAATTCTGTAAGAGAAAAGCTGTTAAGTGATGGTTAAGCTAAATTTTATAAACTTAAACTTCTCCTTATGCGCTATTTTGAGGAATTGGGGATGGGGTGTACTACGGGGGAGGAATACTTGGGGGAATTCGGGAGTGATTACTTCCGTGATGGAAATAGTAATTGCGGATCATTAAAACTTAGCTTAGTTACGTAGTTGCATGAAAAACGCTGTGTTGCCCCGGGTCTATGGGTACTTCTGCTCAACTCTTCTTCGAGTACTACTTCCCCACTCTTGTCGACATGTAAAGTAAACTCTTGACTTCAAAAATTTTCAAATTGGATTCACTCCTTGAAAATACAGTTCAAAAAGAATTAATCCGACTTGCCCGAAGGCATCCGGAAATCCTTGAAAATATAAGCAGCTAAACAAGAAGAGCTTCCCATGTCCTGTTCTTTAGCTGAGAGTGAAATTGGAGTGAGGAACGGCAATAGATCTTGCTTGGAACGGTAATCAGGGAGGGTGCAGAGCATTTTAAATCGTTACCAGAGAGCTTTATAGAAATCTGGTCACCAAATGTTTTCACCAAACAGTTGAATGATTCTTTTAACGTCATCGTCAGGTCGTACCATGACAGGGGATAGTCTGACTGGAAGTGTAGGAGGAGCAGAGCACTCTTTTTGTTTGACAAGTAATTGTTTAATAAAAGACACAGTTTTTGGGCTCTTACCCAAGTTTCAATTCGAAGAGGGGAAAACCTTTAAGGATCTGGATATGAATAAGAGTCCAGTTCGCAGTTTGGTGTGAAAATTGTCATTTGTTAAACAAAAACTTGTCAAACGAAAAGAGTGCTCTGCTCCTCCTCTACTTCTAGTCAGACTATCACCTGTCATAGTACTACCTGAAGATGACGTTAAAGGAATCATTCAACTGTTTGGTGAACATTTTCATGTCAGATTTCTATAAAGCTCACTGGTAACTATTTAAAATACCTTGCATTATCCATGATGGTGCAACAAGCCTTATTGTTGCACCATCAAGTTCTAAGTTCCGTATTCAACTTGCATCATTATGCCGAGCTGTTCACTCAACGTTCACTAGCAGGGAATGGGAGATAGAATGGGGAAAAGAAAACTCTTCCTATTTGGCAGCATATGCTTTCAAAGGTGAATCCAAGTACATGATCCAATGTACCATAAAAAAACGTTTCAAATCTTGAATGTTCAACAATCGTCAATCCATATAATATATGCTGATTCGTTCATATCATTTAGACTCAAGACTATATTTTAGCTGTTTTAAAATATTCTATTCTTGTAGCCTTGGTAATTTAGATTTTTTTCTTAAATATATGTAGTAATTTGAGGTATATGAGTCCTTTAACATAAGAGATATAAGCAATAGAATTTGGAAGAATTTTATAAGATGCAGAAGTCAATATAGTAAAACACTAATAACAGTTTGTGATTGCAGAGCGTTTCTTTAATAGTTTTCTTTCCCAACAGCTTCTTGGCTCTTTCAAAATCCTTCTTAATCTGATAAATAATGTAATAATAATAATAATAATAATAATAATAATACATAAATAAATAATATTGTATTATTTCAATAGCATTATTAATCAACAGGGACTACATTAATAAAATTTCAAAAATGGCAAGATTCAAAATTTTGGAAAAATATGACCCAAAACGATTCATTAATTGAAAGTGACTCATCGCATTTTATCACATCTTGGATGCCTTTTGACATTTCATATCATGCATAAACATTTGTTAAAAATTTCAAACTCCTAATACCAAGGAACATAAAAGTCAAATTGATGAATATCAATACTCTATTGCTTTAGAACACATAGATAGAAACTTTAATTCAAATTTACTGTCCGCGCGAATCACGCATTTGAGTTTAGTAAAGAATTACGAAAAAATAGAAAAAAAAAAATAATGTAACAAGAAGGACTCCAATGAATTAAATAAAATTATATATAAAAACACACAAATAATAATTTTTCGCTAATGTAAAATGCATTTTTTAATGCATTTATATATTTCAATCGATAAAATGATAATATTTTATATTTCATAATTTGATTTCTAAATTTAAAAAATAAATCCATATTTTTCTATTAAGGAGATGAAAAGTTAAATTTTTCTAATGTGAAATCTCTTTAAATCTTTTATAAAATGTACTGCAATTAAAGTTTCTGAAGTATTTTAAATGTATTTCTGGTTGTAAAAAATCTTTTAGAAATCACCTCTACTTTTTTAATTTATAAATTATTATTATTTTTTTTCTTTAAATGGATAAAGACATTCCAAGTTCATGTAGCACATTTCGATAAAATTGAAGAATCCCAAGGACTTCTTCAAGAATGACAAATTAACGTAATAAAGTGAAATAAAATCGGAGTGATTTCATAAAAATATGATAGCTCACGATTGCATTTATTTATCACTCACGATTGTATTTAGTGTAATGATAAAAAAATCATTGAAAAACTAAACTCTACGTTCAAGAGATCAGCACCTTCAGATAATTATAAATAATAGAATGCCTGAATGCGTTTAGAGGTGTAGAAATAAAATCTAGATAATTTAATGAATATGTAGAAATCACAATCTAGAAATGTTTGCAAGAAAGTTTTCTTCATGCATGCATTCTAAATAATACTTGCAGATTTATAGAAATAAAAATTGTTAAGCTATTATTATTTCGGGTTGTTTAAAAACATATAAGAAACCCTTTTTATAAAGCCTTCTTAATTTTTATTAGGGGCCTGATGGCCGAAATAGCGCTCTGGCATTTGGTACCAAGATATCGGTTTCAAATCCCAGCTTTGCCCATGGGTCTTTGTAGTGGTTCGAATCCACTTTAAGCCGTAGGTCCCGGTCCTAATAGGGTCGTAGAGCGCTGCGGGGGCATTGTTACTCCGCGTCCGTGGCTTACCATCAATTACACGCGCCCCCTGGTAATGCAAAGTGAGTAACATAGGTGCAGCCCTTATGGCGAAGATCACGGTCTATTTGCCAGCTGCATTAGAAGAAAAAAAAATAATAAAGGCTTCTAATTGAAAAAATCAGTTTAAAAGTGTATACAATAATTAATATCTGTATAGAAAAACTGTCTTATAAAATTTTTGTACTCGTTCAATTGAATCATTATTTTGCAAAAAGACTAAAATAACTAATGTCAATGTGAAAATTTATGGACGCTTAAATGCAAAGGACTTAAATCACTGTAAATAGGATTTATTTGAATGTATTCAGTTTTTTATCATAAAGCTAAAAATTCAAAGCTTTTAAAAATAAATTTTATCATAAAGAACTCAAAAATCACGTTGCAAATTTCTCAGATTCATACAGAAAACCCGGAAGCATATTTATACGAATTCCTTAAATCAAAAATATATTTTTATTGGTCCTGATAAAAATTAAATGCTATCACAGAATCAAGTACGTGAAATTGATAAAATACATTTATAACACCTTTGTTTTTATTTTCCAAGTATGCAATTTTCATGATTTCGCGTATCTAAAAATTGTTTACTTCAAAATATCTAACTTGTCATCGGAAAACACAGTCATTGTGTTTCAAATTTTCATGTAACGGGTATGGAAACGTGTTTGATTGTTATCTGTTCAAACACTACTGAATGCTAATCTTTCGCTATTTCGTCTTTGAATTTCCTCCACCATCTTTCAGCTGACAACATCAAAGGTTTTTACAATGATAAAATCTTGATGGATTACAATCAGAAAATATCTGAGCTCCACTTATTTACGCCATTTTGGTTATCACATTATATTTTCCGTTATATAAATCAGACATGTGGCTTTACTGTTTAGTTATTGTCGCCAATAATGGTTTCTTTAGGTTTCAGCAGTTCACGATTTTTTTCTGACAAACTTGAACTCGTGGATATCCGTCTTTGAAATGCTTTAAATAATTTTTGACAAGTTGTTTTAATTAGTGCGTGCTTCCTGTAAGTTTCCACAAGCATTCGATAAGTTTCAGCTGTACTATTCTTCAATTAATACTGAAAAGTAAAATTTACCTCATATACTATTTATCAATAAAACATTCAACATGTTCAAACATCTATATATACACTCAAAAAGCCAATACATTATGACCACCCCTACATTTTTGCAATGAACACGCCTGGATGACGGGAAGGCCCGTGATCAGGTGGAAGTGGTATTTAACTGGTATTAAGTGGTGGTATTAATCCATGCCAAGGCGGGTTGAAGCTGTGTTGCGCGCCAAAGTTGCTCCAACTCGTTATGTACAGGTGGTCATAATGTTTTGGCTCTTGAGTGTATATATATTGCACGTATCTATACACATGTGCATATATACACATGTTTATTGCCATTGTTTATCTATTCTGCAATGTCTACTTTCGAATGGGCTTACAATGTAATCTTTCGCTATTTCATCTTTGAATTTCCTCCACCTTGTTTCTGCTGACAACATCAAAGATTTTTACAATGATAAAATCTTGATGGATTACAATTAGAAAATATCTGAGTTTGAGTTTATTCTAAAGTCCAATTATTTACGCTATTTTGATTATCACATTATATTTTCCGTTATATAAATTAGAAATGCTGTTTTACTATGTTTAGTTGTTATCGGCAGTCATGATTTGTTTAGGAGTTTTTTTCTATCTAACTTGAATTTTCATGGATATCCGTATAAAAACAAATCAGAAATCTTTTAAACGGTAAAATTTTTTTTTAACAAGTTGTTTTAATTAATACGTGTTACTTGTGTGTACGTGTTTCCAAAATCATTCGATACGCTTTATCTGCACTGTTCTTCAATTAATAAAGAAAAGTAAAACTTCCCACTTATATTATTTATCAATAAAACATTCAACATGTTCAAATTTAAAAAGAAATAATGTGTGAAATTTGAATTAAATAGCATACTACTGTGCTCAAAAACTAAGATAATTTTTTTTTTCAAAAAATACTTTATTTATTCTTCCAAATTTATTTAATTGCCTTCAAAGTAATTCCTTCTTAACACAATGCACTTATGCCATCTTTTCTTCCAATCATCAACGCTTGCTAAAAAGTCATCGGCATGCATCTCTTCAATCGACACACGACGGTGTCATAAGGAGTGGTCTTTTGGGTTTAGGGAATAGACAGAAGTCGCACGGGTCGAAATACGGTGGTTGTGCAGAAATATGGGTTTCATTTTTGGCGAAACAGTGAAGCAGAATCAATGCAGTGTGAGCTGGCGCATTCAGTGTTTCCAGTACCAATCGAGATTTGATGCGTTTGTGGCCCAAAATGGAATTGATCGATCCCTTTGAAATTCCAACATCAGCAGCAAGGTGACTAATTGTAAATCGACAGTTTACAAGCACAAAATCTTTAATTTTTGACGTGACCTACATCAGTTGAGGTTGATGGTTGACCTCAGGGCTCTTCGTCTTCAACGCTTTCTCTGCCTCTTCTGCAACATTCTAAACTTTTCCGCACACAAATATTTATTCCACAAACAAAAAGTTCCTCGCTCAATTAATTCAGACATTTCAAAATTGCCGATATCACTTTTAGCGTCTCACAAAGCCAAACGTAACTCAAACACTAATGAATATTTTGACGTCATTTTTGCACGGATGTCAAGGACAGTGCCACATTCCCTATGACAAATTGAAAATTGGTTTTACTTTTTGGACACAATAATACTAAACTTAACGCTTAACTGTCCATAAAAGCTTAATGCAATTTATGATCTATCTTTTAATGATACTCATGACGCCATTTCGGTAGAAACCAAGTCTAATTTCAATAATATGCATATATATATATGTATGTGTATGTATATATATTGAATTTAAATCAAAAGATTCAGATTAGTTCGTATATTCCATTCTATGTTCTTGCTTTTATGCATATTTATAATGCCTGATTCATAACAAAAAGTTTGCAGGAGGACCTAGATCCGAATCTATTGACAGGAGTGCTGACAGGATACTGCTTTCAGAATAAAGGAGACTCGAAAGTGATTGTAACAGTATGTGTAAAGTTCTCACATCGGGTTTACATTTGGGAGTTTCTTGGGTTTTACCCCATATTAAGAAATAATTATCATTAAAATGCTTCCTGAAAACACTGTCCTCCCGTAATTACCTGTCGTCAGTGGGATGTTCGTGGAAAAATTTGTTGTACATCAGGCCCACTGATGTTACACACGAAATACTTGTTTATGTTATTTTATGCGCTGTGCAATTATCATATTTTAAAACTGGTGAAAAAATTTATATATTCCATGTAAAATTAATCACGTGATTGTTTACATATTTTTCATCTATCAATTCCATGCATATCAAGATATGCGAATAAAAGAAACTTTTAAAAATACAGAATTATGAAATTATGAATTATGATTTTATTAGAAAGACCTACAAATTACTATTTTCATGACTACCAATTTTCAAAGAAACCTCTATTTTATAATATGATTTTAGATTTGTCTTTAAAATTTTAGAATTAAATTAAGAAATTAATAAATATAGTTTATTATTAAATTTTTCTCCAAAAATGAATTTATCATGCTAAAATGCTAATTCTATAAACACCAAAATAATTTTATTGTACTTTAAGTTAAAACGTTCGTTAAGGAAAAATTGTCCGTTGTTGTAATTGAATTCATAAATACATTCTTTTTTTTAAAATTATTTTGACTAGTTGAGTTTTTAATCGAATCAGGTCTAACTGTAGTTAATTTGCTGTACTGTTTTCAAACTGAAAATTATATCGATTTGATATTTTTACTTTAATTAAATTAATTACTTGGTCATAACAATTACACTCAAGAGCCAAAACATTATGACCACCTGCCAACAACGAGTTGGCCCACCTTTGGCGCTCAACACAGCTTCAACCCGCCTTGGCATGGATTAATACCATCACTTAATACCAGTTAAATATCCCTTCCACCTGATCACGTGCCTTCCACGTCATCCAGGAGAGTTCATTGCAAAATGTAGGGGTGGTCATAATGTTTTGGTTCTTGAGTGTATATGTAAAGCTATTTCGTGTTATGGATTAAATTTTTCTGGAATGATTTTTTTTTTTAAAATAAGAAACAAATTTAAGTCATCGAATACGTTTGAGTTTTCTATCAAATCAATAATTTATTATCAACCATTTTATGATATCGAAAGCTTTTATGATATAAAACTTACAAAAAAAAACTTGAAAAAAAAAAAAAAAAAAAAAAAAAAAAAAAAAAAAAAAAAAAAAAAAAAAAAAAAAAAACAGAAGGTGACCAATGATCTCCAGCTCTTTAAACAATCTTGCAATACCACTGTAATGATGTAACATATTTTGCAGCCTGGGTAGCAAGCCAAACCTTTTGAATTGGAATTTACCTTGTAACAGGAATTGACCTTAAACTGGTTTTACCTAAATAAAATGAACAATTTTCAATTTTTTCCTAATGAAATAAAAAACCGGAAAATTTAGGTAAGTAAATAATAATGCATCATTTCGAGTAGCATTTTATAATCTTGTAGCAATAAATGGTGAGTAATCTGTAAAAAACTTGATTTAATTTTTAAAAATTCAATAGTAATGTATTTCCTTGTGCCACTTTTCACATAAAGAAGAATCTACAGTAACATTGAATTAATTTGTGATATCAAGATATTGAATCAAAATGAGATTCAAAATGAAATAATTTTCCTATGATATAAAACCATGATAGCACGATAAAGTATGCAATGGATAATTTCTGGTTTTGTGTATTCATAAGAAATGTATTATTTAAATTATGCTTATTTCTAATGTGATATGCAATAGAAATTAAAAATCAGTTTAGTTACTTCTATGTTGACTGTTTATTCCTTTGTAAACTTTTTTCAGGAATGTTTTTCTTCCACCTTTTTTACATAGGACTGTTTGAATAAGATATTTAACAAAAATATTTTTTAAGTATGAATGATAGATTTAACATACATGGATAAACGAATTAAAACAGATGTATATTATTCAGATCAATGTATTTTATATTCACCAAATTAATAAAAAAATTAACGTTTTCTTAATTAATATTTGAAATTCATTTTTTATTTCCTACTTTTGATATTTTTGTTTTTCATTACCACTTATGGCTTTAAATCTGAATAAGCCCAGACTGCTCCTTTTGTCGTTTCAAAAGTGGCAAATTATTTTCTGAATGTAAGGAAAACGTTCCAGAACAATTTTATCTCCCAAGTTGAACTTCTTGGTATCAAAAACGGATGTTCGGAAACTAAATACTCATCAATCTGGAAAGATAGCCAATCAAGTGCCACTGCCATTCATCTGAAACCCATCATCTAATGTCCAAAGAAATCCTGCAAAAACAATGACTTAATGGATGACTTTGGATACAAGCACGTGCAGGCTATTTTGACAATGGCGTTATAGACTGCGACTCCGTTTGTTTTCAATAACTACTCTCCTTTCTCAAAAATAACTTAAATAATTGTGCATTAGAGATTGGAACCATATCAACACAGGGCGAAAGTTTTTCAACATCTTACATAAAATTCTCAAGAATTCGCAGAATTCTTTTAAGAGATGAAATTGAGTTTATAAATGGTCAGTGTTTATTCAAACATACCTCAAAAGATACAATCTATCAGATGATTTCTGCTCCTGTAGAAAACTGAAGAACCACTCCACTATGCAACTACTTTTCTCTTACAGAATCATGTAATATAAAAATCCCCTCTCAACATTTTTACATTCAGTAATATGATGCACAACACAGGGAGCAGATGGAAAATTTATCAATTTAATAAACATCATAGAAAAAAATAAGCAATTAATCGTTCAAACAAATCGTTACCCCTTAATAACTAAATGAATTCTCTGCTTCCATTCTTCTTCTTCCATTCCATGAATTTTTATTTTACATAACATTAAAGCCGTCATAATATATTTCATATACCATGTCAGACTATATTTTTCACATGCTTATCTCCATTGTTTGTTCATTTTGTATTGTTTACTTTTCGTTACACCCTTTTGTCACTTTAGTTGCATTGTACCATAGTGCATTTTCCTTTCTGTTTTATAATTCATTGTATTGCTGCAATTATGTTATTGAATTTATTATTATTTTTTTCACATTAAGGTCGTCATTACATTTTTCACATTAAGGTAAGGTCGTCATAGTGCTGGTTACAGGAGAGCAGAATAATGTAAAGTATAATTGAAAATATCTGTAAATAACAAATATGCATGTTTATTTTCAGAAAATATCTGTAAAGAATGATTAACAAAATATGCATGTTTATTTTTCAGTATTATATGTAATATGTAATATATCACAAAATATCGAGTTATATATATATATATAAATGTATATATATAAAATTTGTATATTTATAAAAATTTGTATATATGTAATATATACAAAATATGTATATATACAAATGTTTATTACCATTGTTTATTCATCCTGCATCGTCTACTTTTCGTTGCACTCATGCTGGCTTTGTATTGTACCATAGCGTGTTTTTCATTTCTATTTTATAATATTATTCATTGTATTGCTGTAATTATGCTATTGAATTTATTATTTTTTCGCCTCAACCTTCTAACTTGTTAGGGCCTACACAGTGCTAGTTACAGGGGGAGAAGTTTAAAGTAAATATAATTAACAATATATGTAAAGAATAGTTTAAAAAGTATAATTAAAAACATATTTGACAATATCTACGCAATAAATAAAATATACCAGTAAAAAAAAAAAACTTAAAATATGGATGCATTTCTTAATTGGACCACAATTTTGTGTAAGTTAAAGACGTCAAATATTAAAGAAGAAACAAACAAAAACATTAACACATTTTTTGTAAATGCGTAAGATTTCAGTCATTAAAAAAATATTCAAAAGATTACTTTGCAAATTATTAGGAAAAAACCCTGAAACATATTTAACCATCAAATTAAAAAAAAACATATATCAAAATAATAATTTAACTCAACCACATTATTATTACTTTGTATAAGAACGTAAAATGAAGAAAATGCAATTAAATAGTTTTTATTATTATTTTTAACTATGTAATTTCTGCTTATCTAAAAAAAATCATTTATATGGCAATCCAGAAATAATTCTTTTGTTTCCAACTTTGGTAAAAAATACGGAATTGGGAATTTGTTGGACTCTTATTAGGTCAAGCACTATTGAATATTAGTCTTTCTTCTTTGAATTTCCCTTATCATGTATCTGCTGACACTATCGAAGGTCATAGAGTTATACAATGGTATGATAATATCAGAAATTATTCAGAAATCAGAATTAGTTATCAGAAATTATCAAAGGTTAAAACTTTTATATAATTCCATTTAATTTTTTGCCTTTTTGACAAGATACAATATACTTTATTTAATTTAAATGAATTGATATGGGTTTAAAGAAACAATGATTAACCAGAAAGAAGGAAACTATTTAATATCATTTTTTATCAATCAATAAATAATGTAAATATTATCAAATCAGTTATTTTATCAATGTTTTTAAACGGATGCAAATTTTAAAGTCTAGACAAATACGTCAATAAGGCATTATCCATTTTTTAATACAAAGCAATTGATAATCTTGTAGATAATAACAATATTTGGAATAATTTAAGATACTACTGTGTCCAAAAAGTAAAACCAATTTTTCAATTTAACTTAGATTATAGAATTTCATTTTTTTTTTTTTTCTTTTAGGTTTCTGATACCGTCCTTGATATCTGTGTGAAATTTGAACGTCAGAATATTCATTAGTGTTTGAGTTACGCTTGGCTTTGTCAGACACTAAAACTGATTCCGGCTATTTTTGAAATGTCTTAATTAATTGAGCAAAGAACTTGCATTAAATTTTATTTGCGTAAAACTATAGAATGTCGCAGAAGGCATTCGGTGAGCATTCTTATATATCGGTAAGAAATGTTTGCAAAGGCTATAAGCAATTCAAAGAAGGCAGAGAACGCGTTGAAGACGAAGAGTCATCTGGTCGACCAACAACCTCAACCGAAGAAGTTCACGTCCAAAGCGTTTAATGCTTGCAAACCGTCGATTTACAATTAGAGACCTTAATAATTATGTTGGAATATTTTAAAAGGATCGGCCAATTCCAAATTTGGCCTGACACGCGCCAAATCTCGATTGGTACCAAAACACTAAATGCGCCAACTCACACTGCATTGATTCTTCGTGAATTTTCGCCAAAAATTAAACCGATATCGTTCCACAACCACTGTATTCACACCGTGCGACTTATGGATATTTCCTGAACTCAAAAGACCACTCCGGGGACACCATTTTGAGTCGATGGAAGAGATTCAACTGAAAATCGCCGCTCTTTGAAGGACATCCATCATAACTTTTTAGCATGCATTGAGGATTAAAAAAAAAAAACGATGGCATAAGGGCATTGTTTCCGGAATGGATTACTTTGAAGGCGATGGAATAAATTTGGAAGAATATATAAAGAGTTTTTGAAAAAAAAAAAAAAAATTGACCTTACTTTTTGGGCACAGTAGTAAACTGAAGTAAAAATAAGATTGAATTGCTTTTATACTGTGAATTAAAAACAATTTATAGCAAACAAAATTTTATATGAAGATATAATTATTATGTTCAGAATCTTTAAATACTTTTATCGTAAGTGATTTTTATTTATCTTTATAAACTAACAAGAGGGTTAGCTTTTATTTTCAGAAACCGATATATTGATTAGGCGAGCACTTTTATTTTTCTGTAATTAAAAACTTAACCACTAAACTTTGTAAAGTGATCATACCTAAAGAGTGTTTTATGGTTGTTCGAATAATTTCTAAAAATATATTTATACTCATTATTCCTTACAATGAATCAATTTATAGAAATTAAAATCAAATTTCCATTAATCTGTTATATATACTAGGCTTACTGGATAAAATATTAACATGTTTATTTACTTTAATGTTCTTCAATAATTAGTTGTATTACCTCAATTTAGTTATATCATTTAATTATCATATTTAAATCTATTTAGAAAGTTTCTATAGAATTATTTAATTAAATAGGTTAGATATCAACATATTAGAAATAGTTTTTGATTTCATTCATATATTTTTCATGTTAACATTTTTCAAAAATTTTAATTATATAAAATTAGTATATATCATGCTATCAAGTCAAACAATTTAGAATTATATAAGAAGATAATTCTAAAGAAAAATAAATTATATTCTGTAAAAAATGAAGAACGTAAATCCAAGAAGAAGAAGAAATTGACCAATTCGGAACATTTTTCTGATGATCTAACGGGAAAATAATTCCTCGGTCACTAATTGTACACATTGATTTTGTCACACAATTTTCATTTTGATAGCAATTTAATGCACATAAATCCCCTTATAGACAATTGTGTTTTTACAGACACTTGAAACTGATAATCAATTTATATTAGGTCATGGTAATATTGGTGAATGACGTTTTAGATTCTGCCTCAATGCACAACTTATACAATCGTACTGTTGGAGATATTCAAAATGAAAATGTATATTTTTAGGCATACACAATAAAAATAAAAGATTCTTAAGAATTTTTTTGAATTCTGAACAAGTTGTTGTTTTGTTGCGTTTATGGCATTTGTATAAAAAAAACCCCCTATTTTCTAACTTTTGTTCAATTTTTTATCATGTGTGAACACGGTCTTTTCCTGGTTAGGGGTCGTAACGGTATCCGAAAATGAGGGCCAAGCAAATAAACTCCATTGCATATTTTTGGCGGAAAATGGCACTTTGGGCCCCTTAACTCTTGAAATGATTCATGAATAACGTTAATCTTAAGGAATTTTCTAGAGAATTTTGCTTTCGATTGAACTGTTTTGTGGTATGGTTTTGAATTACTTTTCATGTTTTTGTGTTGGGATTTTAAACATTCGCATTTCCAATGGCTATAAGTACTCATAGTGCGTTGATCAATTCCTACTTTTTGAAGTTTCATATTTATCCTTTTGGCATTTTCCGATGTCTATTGAGCTGTATAAGGCTTCTTATTGTATTTAGAACACTTCTTTCTTCATTTATGCCTATAAATTTCAAACGTTGATACATTCGTTTGGCTATTTTATGTGATAACGTTTCTTATAGAATCGGGCATACTTCATTTTTCATTTACGACTACGTTTATCTTACTGTTATATATTCTTTTAGAGATTCTTGAACAATTCCTTCTTCATGAAGTTCTTGATCTATTCAACATTACTTTATTCATGTGGCTGTAGAATTTGGACGTTCTAATAGTATTCAATCAGTTGCTTCATATATCTCGTGCATTATTAAACATTGGCATATTCTTGGAGTTTATTCATCCTCTCGAATGTTCACATATGTTAAGTTGAAATTTTCCGACCGGTTTTCAGCATTTTTAATGGTTTTTTTCCTTTCTAAATCTTTCTGTATGTTGACTTTATGAGTATATTATTATTTTTCAATTCGATAACAATCAACTAATGATCCATGATTTTTCTTATTTTAAAGGAATTCATGTTTTATGGGAGGCCAAGACCCATCGATTTTCTTTGTGTGTATTCCTGCTTTGAAACTTACAGTTTGGAGAATAAAGTTTGTGTCACCCAAAAAATCGTACTAAACCATCAGTCATATTTTAATAAAAATTGAAAGTTTGGACTTTATCCGTTTGTCAGAGGAAAATTATTTGTTACAATTGGTTACTGCTTGGTCGTATTCTTCTGAATCAGCTAATAAAATGGGTCACCGGTCAGCTAATATGAACAGGAGAAATAGATAAAAAGATCAGCACTATGGGAATAATAAAAATTGAGGATCTTTCTTCTAGAAAATTAGTTAAGCCACAAATATCTCCATAAGGAAACTATCAGATAAAAGGTTTGCAGCTAGGGGAATTCTGTGAGATATGGTCATTCTTTCCAGCTTTAAATACATCCCTTTTAGTTTTTGTTCAAAAAATGAATTTGACAATATCTACTACTTTTGATAATTTACTGCTTATAGGAGACGAGACTTCTGGCAGATGCAACTGCCATACAAGACTTTGCAATCAGTGTCATTTTCACAGTTAACATATGCACTCTGACCAACTATTTCCCAAAATTATCACAATTAATACTGGTTGCGAGAGAAAGTTATGTTTGCTTTTAAAAATGTTGACGTCTACGGAAGTGTGAATCAGATACTTGCCATGCTACCAAACATTGTCACTGAATACCAATCATTGGATACAGTAGTAGAGGCCTGTACAGCCATCAATTGCCTATCAGAATTTTACAATCAATGGATCCGTTTGGATTGCTATAACATTGCCTTTACTTAAGGAGTGGGATCTCAATCGTTTGATTACGAATCCTTGACTCGGTAAAACTTAATCAATGACAGGTTGTGTGTAAAGTAGATGCAGGGTAATAATAAGGAAAGGGAGTATTTGGATAGGAAAAGTAGGGAGTTAAATATTTTTATCCCATATATCACTTATTCAGAGGCTGGGTCCTTTAAACTTTTAGAGATTGCAAATTTCAGTGAGACGTGGTTTACGATCACGATCACATCTCACAGGGGCCGTCTATTAAAACGGTGTGGTTTTGAGGTCACAGTGATGGAGGTGATAGTTCCCTAAGAAAAAAAACCCCATAAATCTATACCAATTGAATTCATCTAAGGACATCCTGAATCATTTTTAATCCGAGATTTTTATTTATAAAACCTTATTTATTGCAAAAAATTGAAACCCAAACAAATAGTTTGTTTTAAATACAGCATCTGGAATGAGGATACAATAGGTAATGTCATATCTTTAATGATAGTGATAGCTGTTGCATTTTGATTTCGTTTTCCTTATATTTTTAATTTTTGTTAAGAAAATATTACATAAGCAGAAAAAATAAGTTTTTTTAAGAAATTTAATTTTTTTATTAAACTGAATGGAATTTTAATTTTTATAAAAAAGCAAAACGAATTCTTATAAGAATTTTAAATAAAATATAACAAAACAAAACAAAAAAAAATGTCATCTAGCTTTTTCTTATCGAAATCCAATACTGGAGTAGCCTCCAACATAACGTTCATTTTTAGTGAATGTCAATGAATATGGTGTGCAAAAATGTTGTTCGAAGGAAGAGGTTTTTCAATATTATAGTTGTGATGAAATGCACTCACTGTTTCTTCGTAAGGCAAATACAACAAGATATTAGAGAGAATTGGTGTAAATTCCGATATGTAAAAATTCTCTGATATTTTAAAGAGAGGAAAATAAATAATTATGTTTTTATGTTGTTGCATAATATTTTAAATTAGCTTGAAAAAATATTTAAAAAAGTATTCATTCTAAACAATAAAAATAAAAAAAAAAAAAATTAAAAATATCAAGAAAATCAAAATTTTTTTCACAAATGATATATATATATATATATATATACAGTCTGAGTAAAAACTTTAAGGCCAGTTGACATTTTTGAGAAAATGGAAACATTTAAACTGAAGAATTAAAATACCATTTGATTGATAATTATTGAGATTAAATAAAAGTAAAAAAAAAGTAGAAAATTAATTTGCAAATATTTTATTATTAGAAAATATTACAGAACACACAGATGAATATTTGAGCCTGAGTAAAAACTTTAAGGCCAACACAGAAAATAAAATATAAGAAAAAATTACAAATTCTTAGAAGGTTGTGTAGGAGCCATTACTTGAATTACTTCAAATATTCTTGTTTTCATGGATGAAACGAGTTTTTGACAACGAGTTTTTTTTTTTTTTTTTTTTTTGGTGGGTTCGGTTTTATACCATTCATCTTCGATAGTAGATTTCAGCTCTGTTGTTGATGTAAAATGTCTCCCATTTGCATAAACTCTTCTTGCTAAGTCAGCCCAAATGTTCTCGATTGGGTTGAGGTCAGCTGATCTAGCTGGCCATTTCACAGTTTCAACATTGTTGACTTGGAACCAATTTTTGAGCTGTTACTCGAATCGATCGGTGCATTCTCTTGGTGATATTTCCAATTTTCTCCAGCAAGACATTCAGCATTTGACAAAAAGATGATTTGTTAAGACATTTTGGTATCCTTTGTGAATTCATTCTACCTGAAACGAATGCAATTGAGCCCACACCATTGTAAGAAAAACAGCCCCAAGTCATGACAGACCCTCCACCTAATTGGCGCTTGGAGAATATTTCTTTTTTTTCATGTCTTATATCATGCCAGTAGAAATTCCAGCCATCTGGTCCATCAAATTCCATTTTTTTTCGTCAGAAAAAGTAATTTCTATCCATTGGTTGTCCCAGGTCATGACTTTCTGGCCAAAGTTCAAACGCTCTATTTTGTGTCTCTGCAATAACTGAGGCTTAGTCAATTTTGCTGTATAATGTACCTTCCAGACTTTCTAATTGTGTTATAAATCGTTTTTTGACAAACTTTAAACCTGTCGTCGGAATCAGTTTCCTGGTTGAGTACTTTCCAGTAGAGGCAAGTTGGCAAACTCTTTCTTTCATCACGAGAAGACAAAGCTTTGTGGTCTTCCCCCAGTATTCTTTACCATAATTCTCTTTCAATTTTAAAAAATTGTTGACTACAGTCTTTGATCTTCCTATATTTATCGCAATAGCACGACTACTCATTCCTGTTGAAGACAAAGCTTCGATCTGTCCTCTTTCAAGATCAGTTAACTTCTTACCCTTCGCCATCTTCACAAAGATCACCAATACTTCGAAGAAACGTATGACAAATATGAAAAATTGCAGCGTTGCCACAAAGCTAGTAGTTGCAATGGTAATTACACGATTATATTATATTTATTTTTAAAAATGACTGGTGGCCTTAAAGTTTTTACTCAGGCAGAAATACTAACTTTGTAAATAACCATGTTTCTCATAATTATGTATTTACAAATTATGTTTACAGCATTTATTTCTTATCATTGAACTTTAATAATTAATATTATTTGAATCCCTTTTATTTCATTTTACATTTTCTCAAAAATTTTTACTGGCCTTAAAGTTTTTATTCAGACTGTATATTAAATCAATGCATTTGATTCCATATATTCTCTACATTATCTAAAATTAGTAGTGCAATGATAGCTTTCTGAATGCTTATAAATTACTGATAAATTGCATTTGTAATTGTAAATAATTTGTTGTCAAGTGAATAATTAGCAAAAGCTTATCCTAAATAAACAGATTTTAGGTTTTCTGAATAGAGTAGTTTCAAGAAAACCTAAAAATCTGTTAATCCTACACATAAATAAATTTTCTATTGATAAGTACATGCATACAATGAATCTCTATTGGTTATCAAATATTTGCAGTCACCTATTGTTTTATAGGTATAAAAATATTTTTTATTTTAAATGCTTTTTACATTAATTTGAATGTTAGTTCGAGCACAAGAAATATTTATTTACAAAAGAAAATCATTTTTTTATTTTGGTTGCAAAGTAAGTGGCTTCCAAAAGAGTTGCTTATAAAATCTTTAACCGATTCAGCATACGATTATTAACATATGCTGTTTTCTGTTCATATGAAAAAGAGATGCAGAAAGAAAAAAAGATTATTCATCCAGACTGTAAACTTGGTAATAAAAACAAACATTGCTCTTAGAAAAAGAAATATCCCAATTGCTCTCAGAAAATGAAATATTTTTTTGTTGTTATTATATGTTGGTTATTAAATGTTTGAATCACCTATTGTTTTTGTAGTTATAAAGAATATTTTTTTATTTTAAATGCTTTTACATTAATTTGAATGTTAATTCAGAAAAAAATATATATATTTACAAAAAAAAAAAAATCATCTTAATAAGTGGTTACCACAAAAGCTACTTCTATAAAAATCTTTTAACAGAATGGGCTTGTGGTTTTCATCATGTGCAATTTTCTGTTCATATGAGAAGAGAAAAAAGACTACCTACTATATTCCTACCTACTGTAAATTTGTAATAAGTAACAAAGATAACCGGGGCCTGATGGCTAGCGCTCTGGCGTTCGGTACCACAGGTATCGGGTTCAAATCCCGGCTTTGCCCATGGGTGTTGTAGTGAATCCACTTTAAACCGTAGGTCGGCCCTAATAGGACCGTAGAGCGATTACGGGGGCATTGTTACTCAGCGTCCGTGGCTTATCTTAAAGTTACACGCACCCCTGGGTAATTCAAAGTGGTAACGTCACCAGTACGGCGCTTGCCTTTAAGGTATCCAAGACGTCCCTGTCTGTTTGCCAGCTGCATTAGAAAAAAAATTTCGGGGCCTGATGGCCGAATGGGTAGCGCTCTGGCATTCGGTACCACAGGTATCGGGTTCAATCCCGACTTTGCCCATGGGTGTTTGTAGTAAGTTTCGGAATCCACTTTAAACCGTAGGTCCCAGTCCTAATAGGATCGTAGAGCGCTACGGGGGCATTGTTACTCCGCGTCCGTGGCTTACCATCGAGTTACACGCGCCCCCACGGGTAATGCAAAGTGAGTAACATCGGTGCAGCCCTTATGGCGACGATCACGGTCTATTTGCCAGCTGCATTAGAAGAAGACAAAGATAACCGCATATATCTAGCCACGTTTTAAAATATCTAACATATATTTTCCTCAATGAAAATTTTCAGTACCTTACATGGTAAACGCGAATCTAAACTAAAATCACCAGAATTATCATGGTAGTGAGGCATGTTTAGACATCTTAAGAGTCCTATTTATTGACAAGAGGGATCTGAATAATTTTAGTGAGTGCAGAGATATTTGTGGGGCCTGATGTCGAGGGCTATAGCAATGATTCTCGGTGCCAAAGGTATATGGTGCAAATTCCGATGGTGTCATGGTTTTTGTAGTGGCTCGGAATCCACTTTTAACCCGTAGGGCGTGGTCTAATAAGACTGCAGAGCGTTGGACGTAGGACTGACAATACTACCCCGTAAAAAGAAAACATCTCCTGTCCTGAAATCTGTCAGTAAGCAGACTGCCTTGGCCAACCATGGGGTCGTTGCGTAAATGAAGAAGACAGAAAGAAGATATATTTGG
Source organism: Caerostris extrusa (assembly GCA_021605095.1). NCBI lineage: Eukaryota > Metazoa > Arthropoda > Arachnida > Araneae > Araneidae > Caerostris > Caerostris extrusa. Next base: position 21,951 of record BPLR01012203.1, read on the forward strand.
TTTCTTGATCTCATAATATCAAGTTAGATATCATGAAACATTTCGCATCGAAAAAAAATGAGAAAGTAAATATCTTGTACTTAAAGGAAATGTTATTTAAAATTAAAAATGAAAATATTTTTAAAAAGTAGTTTTCATTAGATAACTTAATTAATGATGTATCTTTTGAAATAAAGTTGAACGAGTTAGTCAATGGTATATAGTAGTTCTTAAAAAATATATAGACCATTGTAATCAATCTGTTGGGAACAAACAGAAAATTTAATGTATTAAAATTATTTATTTCCATTGAAAAATATTCAAGTGCAAAACATTATATTTATTTTTTTAAACGGTTATTTAGCTATTTTTTATTTAACGCGGTAAGAAAATTGCGATTTACTTCAAAATAAAACTATGAATTATTAACAAAATTTAAGATAATGATGTTTATATCACCACAATAAAAAATTACTAGTACCGCGTTAAATAAAAATATTTTATCCGTTATGCATTAATTATAAGAATATTTCAGTATTTTGCAGAAAAATGTTTTTAATTTCGGAATTAAATTCAAATTTAAGAATTAAAAGAAGAAAAGTTCATAAAAAAAACCATAAAAATTACTTTTAATAACATTTGAACAAATATCATCAATTATTAAAATTCTTCTAAATTAAACTGAATAATCTGTGTAATTAAAACAACATTAGTTTAAAATTTATTCGTATAGCTTTAACGAAATCTTCAGGAATTTTAATGAAATAACTAATTTTTAAACATAAAAAAAGTAATCTGGGGATCAGAGATAATATTTGGCCAACGTATTGAAACGCATTTTTTATATAACGTCTTGATAACATACAGATATACTAAATAATAAATATGAAGGCCCAACCAAAAAAGTCCAGATAAATACTATAATAGCTTATCGCTTACAAATATCTGATAATAGAACTTCAAATTATTCTTTGTTACAAAAAATGATAAAAAATCACGATAAAATATAAGGATCACGATAAAATATTCCAAACTTTTAAAAATAAATTTCAAGAATTAACAAAATCAAATGTAATTGATAATAATATTCGAATAGTATAAGTAATTACTAAATGAAATATATATTTTTAGTCAATATTTTGAATACAACTTTTGATGGTATATTTTTCAACAATAAATTGTTATAACGGACTTTGCTTCTAAAAGTAAAATAGGTGTTTTGAAAATGTGCTTATTATTTAAACCAGTTTGTTTTATTAATTTAATTATGTTAAAATAATAAAATTTCGCTTTTTAAATAAAAACATTTATAAAATATATATATAACTGTTTTACATTTAGAGATTGAAATAAGTATGGTGAAATTCCTTGTTTATTTATTCTAGCATTATTAGTTTACAAAGTTAACTGTTAATTTTTGCTAACTTTGTAAACTAATAATGCTAGAATAAATAAACGAGTAATTTTGAAAGTTAAATTTAAAAAGCTGTACTTCTTTAATGTGTGGTTAGCCTATACTGATGAATACTACATACATTTACTTTCATTAATAAATTAAAGTAAATTGATAATTTATTACAAAGAAATACGTTACTGCCTTAGAAAGTATACTGCCTGTTAGAACGTATAATGCCTCGTTGGGACATATCTAATTTTAATATATGGGGCAATACGGTCGGGTTTGAAGGTTTTAAGATTTATTCTGTTGGAATCCTACTAGAAGAGAGAATTTTGTCCATTGTACATATTGGAAATGGTCAATGGTTAAAGGTTTTGAAGTATAATTATTATTTGTTCTTTATTTTTCGATATAATCTGCAATATGCAATTTTAGATAAAAACGCCAACTGATGTACTTAAATCTAAACCTACTACAAAACTCAAAAAGCTACAATCGAATATTGAGGTATACTAGTTTGTTTCTGCGCTGCTTCCTGCAACATCTTGTTTAACAATTGCAATAAGTGGGCCTATAGTTCGACCAAAGTGATACGCTGGTCGACACAGACCAACTTACAAATTTTAAAAATTTTACAAAACTGAGAATGCAGATAGCTAATAGAGTATGCAAACATCAAAAAAGAAGTCTTACGACACTCTTACTAAGTAACTGGGTGTGGTTAAGCATTATGTTAGGAAAAAAACTCTAGATAACCTTGATATTGAACAGAAGTGTCATGCAATATCTTAATGGATGTCATGAAGATATGAAGATATCACTGACATATGTGAAATAAACTTTATGTTCCCATTTTTCTTACATTTTCTGTATCTTCCTTAGTGATACAGTATTATTTAGTGTGAGAATATAATTTGATATGTCATCTTTTTTTTTCCTGCATTTAAAGTGATTTAAGTAGAAAATTCTTAATCAACATTATTAAAACCATTTAATAATAAGACTTACTATAAAATAAAATTGCTAGCAGCAAATCTTAGAAAACAATTTTGAGAATTTTGACATGAATTGTGAAATAGAATTGCCATAATTTATTTAAATAATTTTTTTAAAAAACCCGAGTAAAGAATATTAATTTATGATTTAAAATTTTTCACTTCTTAAATAAAGCGTAATGTTTTCTTTCTGCTTGGATATTGTTAAATCATAGATAATTCTAAATTGTTATACAAATTAATACAGTGTTTCAATAAATCAGTATTAAATCAAACTTAAAAAGAGTACATGAACTGAACGGCTAAATATATTGAAATACACATATGAGAACAATTTTAGTACATTAGTGGAAATCAAACAACTAGATGTGCTATTATTTTTTATTAAAACTGACATAATTTATTGATTTTAAAAGTTTTTGAATATAAAGAATTCCAAGATAAATATAAGGATAGAATTTTAATAAATACCCGTTTCAGATAAATTAAAATACATTGACCCAAAAAATTTTTGTACAAGAGTAAATTCATGGGATTTAAAATATTCTAAATAATGGCAAGAAATATGTATTGAGACGTACATGGTAATGAATAATGTTTGCCTCCTGCTAAAATATTGTGGTGTTTGAATTTAAATAGTACCATAAAATGTAATGAAACAAAGCTTTCATTGATTAATTAATACATATTTTTTTGTAAAACAAATATACCTTAAAAGTTAAATAATACTTAGTTGATTTTTTATAATTTAGATTATGTATTTAATCAGCATTTCCTTTAAAGAAAATAAAAAAGACAGCATTTTTTTAAATTAAAGTCAATATGAATTTTAAAACTGTTATTTATTAATTGATTTTATTATTTAATTTAAAATGTACATAAAAATAAATTTTTAATATCATACTAAAATAATAAATTTAAATCACACTTAATGCATTTCATTGTATAAATAGTAAATAAAAACTGTGCTCAATAAAGCTCAAATCAGCATATTTTTTTCACAAAATTGATAATTATGTTGTTATGGCAGTTCTGCTTGTAAATATATAAAACATTAGGTATTGTGATAAATTGCACACCAAGAAATAAGGCGAAACAATTTCATAGATTATTTATTATATTATTTATTTATTTATTAGATTATTTACAACCTGAAACAAATATCATTTACACACTAGATACTAATAAAATGGATTTATGAAATTCTTCAACATTTTATACATACAAAATAAAATAGTAGTATAATTTATATTAAAACTATTATAAATTATAAAAGGATATTTATTTTATGTTCTTTTTTATTTACTATTAAATATTAATGAAACAAGATTATTTAATCTGGTACTAAAATAATAATTTGAAAACAAACAAAATGGATTCCATTGTAGAGCTAGTAAATAAAAATTTGTATTTCAGAAAAACACATATTTAAGTATACTTGTCAAAACCTAATAAATATGTTTCCATGATACTCTTGCGTACTTCTCTTCGTTACTGGATATACCATTCTGTCCTTGCTGGTCATTATGGCGTTTCTAGCACCATCCCATGAATGAGGTCCTTGAAGTCGGTACTGGTAAGAAAGACTTGGCCCAAAAAATAATTGAAAGTATAAAAGTGGATCTGTCAGGAGAATTTTAGTAAATTCGGTTTCGCTCCAAACTGAGAAGCTATTTCATCACAAAACTGTACATAATCTACGCGGATAGACACTTTATCATGGCGAGCGTATTTCAAAATATTTGCATTATATCTTTTATTGATATCTTCGACCATTTCTTTTTCAGATGGGAGCTTGCATTTACGAGCTAAGACTTGAGCTGCCCATCTACACTGAAGTTCTCCAATAGGAAATCCAGGCCCAAACGGGAGAATGAATCCCACTACGGCTAGAGTTGCATGCTCTAGATGAGGCGGAAACATTAACTTGTAGAGATTTATTTTGTCTCCTTCTTTCACTATAATACCTTCTTCAAGAAAGGGAAACTTCCACGTGTAACCAGTTGCCATGATGACAACATCAGCTTCAGTGACTTCTGAATCTCCTTTGAAAATGACACCATTCTCTGTGAATCTTTCAATATCGGGTTTCTGTATGACAGATCCAGAGAAAAACTTTGAATGAATGTGGTCATTTATGACAGGGTCCTTGGATAAAATATGATGATCTGGTTTAACAGCATATTTGTCACGGTTAAATTGCGGATCTAAGTATATATTTTCCAATAGATAATTTGTCCATTCAAAGGGAAGTATATCTATCAACATGAACAGCCAACGTCTGGCTAGCAGGTAATCAAATGGATATCCATGTGGTCCAACTCTTCTAATCACATGTGCTCCTGATCGAGTACTTAAATATACCTAGAATGAAAATTTTTCCTAATAAGTAAAATACATCTATAGGAATTGAATTATATATTTTAAATTTAACTGAAATTGTAATTTATATAGAATGAGAAATTATGTTAAATGAACTAAAAAGGATTCATTAACTCAAAAGAATACGTAAAGGTTCTATTTGAAGGTACATAGTATTATTATTAATTGGAAACATGATGTAGGCACGCCGAGACTATTACGTGTGCTGTTGTATGTACATATAATATTCACAGTTACCAATGCAACGCTTCACTGATGTTCATCTCAATTATGTAAATATAGATCAAGTTTGTGTTACAAAATATTATTCAATATATTGAGGAAATTGAGTAATTTTCTAACGCGTACCATTTTGTACCAAAGAATATACAAAAAAGATACATTTTCTGTGCTCGTTTTAGATAGCGTTTGCTGCTTTTCAGTGCTCAAAGTCATCCTAAAAGGAACATATCTAAGATAAAAGTTGTTCTACTACCAATTGTGTGGAAAGTAATAGATGACCATGTCGGTGAGATTCACACTGATTCAGAACGGTGTAATATGAAAGAAAGACATTTTCTGGGGGTGGGGGTTCTTTAATTACAAAAAAAAAAAATTATGCTTTTAATCATTGAAGTTTTAAATTACGCTCTATTAAAAAATTATATTAAAATTAATTTCTCAATAACAAACTTTTAACTAACAACTAGCTATAACTTTTCAATTTTAACTAGCAACTTTATTAACATGAACTGACAACTTTCAAATTAATAACTAAATTTTCTTTTAAAACTAATTGCTCTGCTTATTCTATACTCGAGTGATTCTGCAAAAACAAAGAATTGCTCGTTTAACATTCTGAAAATTTCAACACATTTCCACTCCAAGAAAGCCAATATGACTTTCATCTGCCTTTTATCTGCCTTATTTAAGTAGGAAAACTTTTATTAGGAATACAGAAGGCACCTATATATTTTCAAATGAATAAAGCAGAGCTACTCAGTTCACTTACATTGAATTACATGTAGTAAAAACGGTATATATAAATATTTCTTTTGATATTTTAAAAAAAAAAGTCTTATAAAGCAGGCCATTTCAAATATTATAAATTAAATTGTTGCTTGAATTCAGTTCCATTTAGATTTAGATTCTGCGTACGAAAATATTTGATACGAATAATGTTATGTTTGACCTTTTATAGATTTCTTTTGTATTGATAACAAAAAAATTTTTGATTTGCGAAGACAATTTGCTGTAATTAGATATTTCTACACCTCCTTGACAAAAAAGATATAGTCCAACACCTTAGAATTCTACTCATTTTCAAAAAAATGAAAAATTGAAGAATTCTCTCCTCAATATTCGAGGAAAATTCTTCCTGGATAAAATGTGAATTGCTCAATTACACAATAATCAATTTTTAGCTTTTCCTAGACTTACTGGAAGGGGCGAGGAATACTAAAATTTTGTCCCACTATCTTTAAGCCCTGAATTATTTTGTTATTAATATTTCTCTGCCAGATTATCTTGTTCTGTTATCTCTGTAATTTGTATTATCTGAAAGACAAGTTGCATCGATGCATCTCTTACATTGTTGTATTTCTATATGACTTTCGTTCACTTTCGAGTAATTGACTTCCTCTACCATTTTATAAGCTGAATCTCCAATCATCTTGTATATACAATTATGAAGGATGTGGGAACCATAAACAATATATTTTATTGTTAATAAAAGATTTTAATCTTGATTCACCCGTATACTCATATATAAAGTTATGTATCTGTAAATATATGAACAATTTTTATATAGATTAATGAATGAATAATTGAATAAAATAATGGGTTTTGAATAAAATGGGTTAATGGGTTTTGAATATATATTTATATCACAATAATTTTCCCTCGGTATTTTTCAACATCTTTTAATGTATGAGTATGAATTTATCTAGGTAGAGATAGCACGGACAATTTTAATATAGTTATGGGCCCTAAACACAAAAAAAATATGTATTGGGCTAATGATAACTCATAATTATAATTGAAAATCTAATGATAATACTGTATCATTATTGATTTATTTGCATACGAAATTTTGAATAAAGTAAGTAAATTTATATAATAAATATATATCTATGTAAATTTAATTTTCTCTTTGTCACATATTGTGTATTTATAAAAAAAAAAAAAACCTTATTCAATATTACAAAATAAATAGAAGCCCTAACTGCATAAATACGAAATATCTTCTTACTTGTTTTGCAACGTTACTGGTCTCTACAGCAGCATCTAATCCGGAACAACCCATACCTACCACTATAACATTTTTCTCTCGATACTTTTCGACACGCTTTAAAGTATGTGTGTGAATGATATCTCCTTTGAACAGATCTTGGCCTGGATAGTAGGGCATTTTTGGTCTGTTTATGTGTCCTACACACAACAAAACGCCATCATATACGTCGGTAGATACTTCATTGGAAATTGTGTTTTTCACCGTAACTATCCACCTGCCTGTTTCTTTGTAATCCTTGGCTCTTCTGACTTCAGTTACTTCTGAGTTGTATTGAATGTATTTAAAGATGTCTTTAGATTTCGCGTATTCAGAAGCGTATTGATAAAGTTCGTGATGTCTCATGAAGGTGTTATATTCTTTTGGTGGTGGAAAATCACTTAATGCACCCATCTCTTTGCTATGATTTATTATGGTCGTTGACATAATTGAAGCGACAGCTTCAATAGATTCCTCCCTGTAGCACCAAGTGCCTCCTGGTTTATCCGTTTTCTCAAAGCAAACCAGTTCGAAACCACCTTCTTCCTTCAATTGTGCTAAAGAACCAGCACCGCTTAAACCACCTCAATCACAGCAATTTTCGTTTTGGGCGACGCCATTGATCTAAATAAATAACATAAAATGTATTGTGGTTCATTTCTGAATTTTAATATCAGTATGATAGGTATTGTTTTTAAATTTACTCAGCCGTAGTTTAATTAAATAAATGCATATTTTATAATAACAGCATAAACGATGAAGATCGCTGCCATGACCTAATTTTTCTTTATATAAAAAACTTGAACAAATATTATTGCATAAAATTCCTTAATTAATTTCCTAATTTAAGCATTTAATATAATATTATAAGAAATGATATAAAGAAAACCACTAACCACAGTATATAAAACTGAAATCTGTTCGGCAAACTTCAACTTATCATGTGTGAACATTCAAGAACGGATAAATAAACTCAGGAATATGCTAACGTTTAATAATGCAAGATATATTGGATATTGATTGGAATATTACAAGAATGGTCAAATTCAATAGCCAAATGAATATAGCAATGTTGAATAGATGAAGATCTTCATGAAGAATGAATTGTTCTAGAATCTCTAAAGGAATATACAAAAGTAAGATAAATGTAGTCGTAATTGAAGAATGAAGTATTGCAAATTCTACAAGAAACATTATCACATTCAATAGCCGAAAGAATATATCAAAGTTTGAAAATTTTAATAGTAAATTAAGATTTAAATATTCTAAATTTTACAAGAATCAATATCACATTCAATAACCAAGATAATACATCAAAATTGGAAAACGCTTAGCATAAATGAAGTATGAAGTATTCCAAATTCTACAAGAAACACTATAACATTCAATAGCCAAGAGAATATATCAAAGTTTGCAAATTCTAGGTATAAATGAAGAATTAAGTGTTCCAAATGCAATAAAAAGCAATATAAAGCTCAATAGGCATGGGGAAATGCCAAAACTAATAAATATGAAACTTCAAAAAGAAGGAATTGATCAACGCAACGTAAAATAGCCATTGAATATACAAATGTTTAAAATCCCAAACCAAAACCTGAAAAGTGATTCAAAAGCATATTACAAAACACTTCAAGCAAAAGCCAAATTCTACAGAAAATTCGTGAAGATTAACGTTATTCATGAATCATTTCAATAGTTAAGGGACCCAAATTACCATTTTCTGCTAAAATTTGCTTTGGAGTTTTATTTACTTGACCCTCATTTTCGGATAACGTCACGGACTTCTAACCAGGGCAACATACTGTTCACACATGATAAAAAATAAAATACTTATTATCATGCAAAGTTTTATTCTTTTCTTCCATTCTTCCCATTCAATTTCTGATATTTATTATATGTATGGTATGTGCATACCATTGTATGGTCTTCTATAATAAATTATAATAAGTTCTTTTAAATTTAACATATTATATAATTTAAATTTCAAAATACGAGAGGGCAATGAAACAATTTTTTTTTAAATTAAATATAAAAAAAGAAATTGTAATATATTAATTATTTTACATTTTTAAATTAAAATAAATTATAATTTCTAAGGGTAGATTTTAAAATTTCATATAAATTTTCTTGATGCTTTTTCTTTCCTATGATAACAGTGAACAGTTTGAAAAACAGTGAAATACATACCTTTTTTTATATATTTTTGATTAACAAATATAATAAATTGATATTTAAAGCTGTTTTGCACACAGATTAATAATGAAACATTGTTTTATGAGTATGATTGATAAGCACAGCATATAACGACATAAAAATGAAACATTTTGAGTAAAAGTACTTATTTAATAATACATTTATCTTATCAAAAATTGATTTGATTATCAATCTATAGAATCAAACGAGTTGTAATCTTATTTTTTCAATTCTAACAAGGTCATCTTCTTACTAAAATCTCGATAATTGTAATCGTCCGTCAGATTATTTTTAAGAACATAAATAAAAATTATTTTTCTTTTTGTGTAACATTATTGTTATCATAAAATAATCTATTTCAAAATACAGCTAGTCCCAACTTAACACGGATGCCTAAAAACATATTTTTAAACAAATTCGATTCATAATTAAAAGAAAAAAAAATTATAAATAACTCTTATTCTTTTTAAAACATTCATGAGAACTTAACACAAATAGGACACTAAATAAGAGCATTTTGAGGAAAAACACGGTTTTATAAATATTTTGTGTGTGTATTATATGTCTTATTACATATGCAATAAGAGTATAAAATATGAATTTTAAGCTCCATTTGACCACAGGATATTTATCATACATGCTACAAATTTTCTATTTTAAATATAGTCACTATAAAAGTTCTCAGTATGTATTATTAATATTTTTTTTACAGTAAATACAAATTTTTAAAGTAAACAGCTATATATTTAATATTTTTTGTATAAATTTAGTGCTTAAAATATTATAAGCTGCAGTGGCGAAAAAAACACGTTATGTTACATTAGAATGCAGTATAATTAATTAGTTATTTTTGTTAAATATTTCATAAAAAATATGATATACCTTCAAAAATATGAAATAGATTGATTGAAAAGATTTTATACTGTTTATCTTACTATTTCTTTTCATTTGATATAACATTACAAATAATATAAATAAGATTCTGAAAAATCTTTCAACCATCTTTATTAGACACGCACACAAGGAAGAGTGGATACAAATGTTTCATGTTAAATGTCTGATATACATCTTATTGCAATAAACAGATCTATGGTTCGACCAAAGTGATACACTGTTCAGTTTGTCGACACAGGCCAACACATAACTTTTAAAACTTTTACAAATCTGAAAATCCAAAAAGCCAATAAAGGAGGCAAACATCGAATAAGAAGTCTTAGGGCATAATGGGTCTTATATTGCCATAATATTGAGTGCGGGTGAGAATTATACTGGAAAAAAGTTTTATATAATCCTGATATTGAAAAAAAAAGTTTTACGAACATGTAATATCATGAAGGATGTCTTGAAGATATGAATATATCACTGATGGATATGAAATAAACTATATGTCCCCATTTTCTTCACATATTCCGTGTCTTCCTGAGGGATCCAGTTTTAATCATTGTGAAATAATAATTGAGAATCCATTTAGCCCCCTTCATTTAAAGCATTTTAAGTAAAAAAATACTCTTTCGAATGTACAACCTTTTTTTTTTTGTTAATCGAATGTTTTTTGAGAATGAAGTAGATCTAAAATGGCGATTTTTAAAATCAGATATTCTTTCAATAAAACGGATAAAGGGAATTATTTTTTTATTTAATATCATTCAATTTTTAAATTGTTTAATTTTTTCCATTTCGTTTTTAAATTAAATAATTTAATTTACTGAATTTTTTTAATTATTTTATATGCTTACTGCATGTTTATTCTCTGGATTTAGGGTATAATTGGATCCAGCATTTAATATAGCAAACTTAAAATAGTTAAAGAATTAAGACTAAAGATACAGAAATACACATATTTTAAGTAAAAAATTATTAAATCCACAAAATACAATACATACGTCTGAAATTCATGCAATTTATTGATTTAAAAATGTTATTGGATATAATTCGTTCCAATAAATCAAAGTAAACAGTACGAATTAAATCTTTAAAAAGAATGTTCATTTGAGTTATTTTAAAATATATTGACTTATGTACTTATTAAAAATTCATTGTATACAAGGGACTTGAATTACTTCGAATCTAACAATGGGGTAGAATAGATATTAATAATGTGAAAATAAAAGGCTTTTGCCTCTTGTTAAAGAATCATGATTTGTTAAACAAAATAATTATAAAAGAAATTAAGGGACAAAGTTTTCATTGATTATTTATTATATTTTTATTTCAAAAAAACAAATATCATTTAAACACTAGATAATAATTTAGTTGATTTATGATATTGTCCAACATTTCTTACAGAAAAAATAAAATAGCACTATAATTTAAATTAAAAACAATATAGAATAATGAATAGATATTTGTCACTAAATAAAAACATGAATAATTAATCTTGTACTAAAATAATTAACTGAAAACACAGGCAATGGATTCAGTTGTATAGTTAGTAAATAAAAACTTACATTTCAGTAAAATATAATGTTAAATATTTTTTTCATAAGCGTAATAAATATATTGTCATGACATTCTTGAGTACTTCTCTTCGTTACTGGATATAACATTCTGTCCTTGCTTGTCATTATGGCGTTTCTAGCACCATCCCATGAATGAGGTCCTTGAAGTCGGTACTGGTAAGAAAGACTTGGCCCAAAAAATAATTGAAAGTATAAAAGTGGATCTGTCAGGAGAATTTTAAGCAAATTCGGTTTCACTCCAAACTGAGAAGCTATTTCATCACAAAACTGTACATAATCTACGCGGATAGACACTTTATCATGGCGAGCGTATTTCAAAATATTTGCATTATATCTTTTATTGATATCTTCGACCATTTCTTTTTCAGAGGGGAGCTTGCATTTACGAGCTAAGACTTGAGCTGCCCATCTACACTGAAGTTCTCCAATAGGAAATCCAGGCCCAAACGGGAGAACGAATCCTAATATAGCAAACGTTGCATGCTCCAGATGAGGCGGAAACATTAACTTGTAGAGATTTATTTTGTCTCCTTCTTTCACTATGATGCCTTCTTCAAGAAAAGGAAACTTCCACGTGTAACCAGTTGCCATAATAACAACATCAGCTTCAGTGACCTCTGTATCTCCTTTGAAAATGACACCATTCTCTGTGAATCTTTCAATATCGGGTTTCTGAATGACAGATCCAGAGAAAAACTTTGAATGAATGTGGTCATTTATGACAGGGTCCTTGGATAAAATATGATGATCTGGTTTAACAGCATATTGGTCACGGTTGAATTGGGGATCTAAATATATATTTTCGAACAGATAACTTGTCCATTCATAGGGAAGTGTATCCATCAACAGGAATATCCAGCGTCTGGCTAATATGTAATCGAATGGATATCCATGTGGTCCAACTCGCCTAATTACATGTGCGCCAGATCGGGTACTTAAATATACCTAGAAAAAAACGTTTTCTTATTCAGTAAAATGTATTTATTGATAATGAATTACATTACATTTTATTTTTAACTGTGCATTTAACAAATATTAAGTGATCAATTCTGTTTAACGAATTAAAATTATACTGAAGTATTAATGCAGACAAAAAATTTAAAGGCATCTTTTGAAATTATTTTTTGCAATGCCTTCATTGTGACTATTTTAGATCGTAATCGTTTATTCCATTTAACGGACTGCATGCCGAGACTATTTCTGTTCATCGATGTTCTGTGCATGTAGTACAATAATAATTTAGAGCATGCAAAGTCATAAATACAACACCTATCCGATGTGAATATGAATTATGTGAAAATAGAAGAAAATCTGCCTTATAAAAGATTATCGAATACATAAAGTAGTTGGATCTTTTTGCAACGCTTAGCGTTTCGCCCTAGGAAATATGCAAAAAAATATCATTTGTTGTAGATTTTAATCACATTCTTTGAAAGATCAAAAGCATCATATCAGAAAGGAAAATAATGATGGATAAAAATTTATCGACCACCGATTGTTGGGAAAAATGACAATTGACCAATTTGGAAAGATTCAGCGGTGAGCGGTGTAGTAGGAGGAAATATATTTCTGAAGAGGAAATTTAATTATAGTAAAAATATAATACATTTTATTAATTAAAATTTAAATTGCATAATATCAAAAGAAAAATATTTTGATAACTAATAATTAATGATAATGATAATAAATAATTTGATAATTTATAATTAAAATTGACTAGCCAATTTTTTATTTTGTTATTTATTTATTTTTCTTTGAAAAAAATATTTACCTTTGCACTAAATTGATGGCAGAACTATTTTCAAGTCATTGAATAAAGTAAGTATTGTTCTTATAACCCATGTTTGACATTTAACTCAATTTAGCTGCTTGAAAGTCAATATGCCTTTAATCTACATTATTTTAAGTAGATAACCTTTTTTTTCCTGGACCCCATTTTACTTACAAAGTCAAGACCAAGGAATGTATTTTGTGACGAACAGGGAAGCCACTTAATGCTTTTCAAAGGGAAGAAACTTTATTAGACAGTACAAAATCACATAATAAAAAACGTGATACAATTGTAATGTCATGTGGTAATTATTTAAATACGAAGAAGAACATTCGTAGGGCATCTAGGACATTTCAAATTATATGATTTAAATTGTTAATACGAATACTGTTTTATTATTTTTTTTTTAGAATTTTTCTTTGGTGGGTATACTACAATAATAATGTCAAGCTAGACATTTTATAACATTCAAATATTTATTATTGATTCTGGAAAATTTCTAATTCTCGCAGACAAAGTGCTGCAAGTACGTTTTTTTTTTTTGTAGCTCCTTTGCTAGAAAAGTACATATTCTCACAAAAGATTACTAGATTTTACAATTTTAATTCTTTTTGATCTGAGCATTATCATAAAAATAAGGAGTGAGAATTCCTCATGGACTCATTCACAAGGAATTCTTAGCTGTTCTGGTGGTGAGCCTTACAAGAAGGTGAAATGAAGAAAAATTTTAAAATTATATTTCATTATCCATATTTGCACAATTATATTGGTTATAAAGTATTGTTGCTGGAATCTTTCTCACTATCTCTGTAATATATTTTATTTTGAAAGTCGCTTCGCACTAATAATTGATCCTTTTATCTATGTATTTCTATATGGCATTTGGTTATTTCCGTATAGCAAACTTCCTCTACCATTTTGTAAGCTGGATCTTGTACATAAAATTATAAAGGATCTGTAAATTTTAACACTAAACATTATTTTAATGCAATATTTGAATACAAATTTAGCAAATAATATTATTTATTAATATGTATGTGACATAATATTATGTATTATATCTTAGTACAGCAAAATTTTGTCCCTTGATATTTTTCAACTACTTTAAAAAAAAAATGTTTGAAAATGTTTAAATTATCCTTTGTTTGAATGAACCTGAAAATGTATTAAAATATCCTTACACATCTTGGTCGGTATTGAAATGGATTTTCAATCTTTTCAACACACAACCAACACGTATTTATTTAACGTGCAATCACAATTATAACAATGAATATTTATTATATTACATCATTATTAATTTAATAGTATACTGAATTTAGAATGAAATAAGTAATTTGAAGTAATTAATACATATCTATTCAAATTTAAGTTTTGTTTTTTTCAACATAACTTATTTATAAGACAAAAATTTTTATCAATATTATATATCAAATGGAATTCGTAATACATTCAAAAATTACATACAAAAATTACGAAATATCTCCTTACCTGTTTTGCAACGTTACTGGTTTCTACAGCAGCATCTAATCCGGAACATCCCATACCTACCACAACAACATTTTTCTGTCGATACTTTTCGACACCTTTTAATGTATGTGTATGAATGATATCTCCTTTGAACAGATCTTGGCCTGGATAGTGTGGCATTTTTGGTCTGTTTATGTGCCCTACACACACCAAAACGCCATCGTAAACGTCGGTAGATACTTCATTAGAAATTGTGTTTTTAACCGTAACTATCCACCTGCCTGTTTCTTTGTAATCCTTGGCTCTTCTGACTTCCATAACTTCTGAGTTGTACTTAACGTATTTAAGGATGTCTTTAGATTTCACGTATTCAGAATAATAGTGTAAAAGTTCGTAATGTCTCATGTAGTTGTTGAATTCTTTTGGTGGGGGAAAATCACTTAATGCTCCAATCTCTTTGCAATGATTTATTATGGTCGTTGGCATAATCGAAGCGACAGCTTCGATGGATTCTTCTCTGTAGCACCAAGTGCCACCTGGTTTATCCGTTTTTTCAAAGCAAACCAGTTCGAAACCACCTTCTTCCTTCAATTGTACTAATGCACAACAACCGCAAAACCCACCTCCAATCACAGCAACTTTCTTTATGGGAGACGCCATTGATCTGAATAAAGAATATAAAATGTATCATGATTGATTTCGAGATTTTAATATAAAACATTTTAAAACAAAATTCTTTTAAATATTTTTTTTTTGTAATTTTCTCACTTATCATAATGTACTGATTTATTTACTACACAGGTCTCCAAAAGTTAAGGAACAACTTGATTTTTGAAGCTCACCATTAAAAAGATGGCAGTAACAATAAAATTTGCAGTTTATATAAATGATAAAAATGTAACGTTATGCAAAATCCATATTATCACATTTTTTTATAGAAAAGAACAGGAATATATGAGTGAGAGAAAAATAAGCAAATATAAGACTTTCGTAATTACGCGTGTAACTTTTGTTGATTTAAAGCTTTTGTTTGCATGTTTGTTGACAATAGGCAGTGCGGTCCCGAAAGGTCTGAGAGAAGCCGTTTGCCCGATTCGTTAAGGTGGCGGGAGGTCGGATGGATGGAAATGGGGTTGTCCCAGGATAGTGCTGGTAGGCGTTTTAATGTGTCTCGAAGTGTGGTCCACCGTCTCAGGAATCAATATCAAACCGAAACTTCTGTATCCAGGAGACATATTTCAGTTCGACCACGAGCTACAACACCTGCATAAGACCTTTTAAAGCTCGTTCTTCTTGAAGGAGAAGAATCATTTATGTGCCGCAACTTGTTGCAGGCCACTCTGCAGCATCAGGGAGAAGAATATCCGCTGGTACAGTCTTCACAATTCAGGTCTCTATGCAAGGCGACCAGCTGTGCGTGTCCCTCTCAACGGACGACAGAGAAGGGTACGTTTATCGTGGGCAAGAGAACGCCTTTCCTGGACCAGATAGTGATGGCCTCCAGGAGTCAGATTCACACTGGAGAGCTATTCAAGATGTCTGCTGATCTGGAGGGAACAAAGCACCAGATTCTATCAATAACATTGTTGAAAAACACAGTTACCGAGGTGGTGGAATAATGGTTTGGGCAGAAATCTCACTATGTGGTCACTCTAACCTGCATGTGTTACAGGGAGGAACTGTGACTGGTTTGAGATATCGGAGTGAGATCCTTAATCGATATGTCCGACCATATGTCGTGCAATTGTAAATTTTTTCATTCTGATGGATGATAATGCACAACCTCATCGAGATGTAGTTGTAAAAGAATATCTTGAGGGTTTAGTTTTGAGTGAATAGAAGGGCCGGCTCGATCTCCAGACCTAAATCCGATAGAACATCTTTGGGACTATCTTGGTAGACATGTTGCTGCTTTAAGTCCTCTCCCAATACTTTTAGGAGAGCTGGAACAAAGATTACTCCGTGTCTGGTCTTCGCTTCCCATTTCGGTAACCGATAACTTAATTGACAGCATGAAAATTGAATGCACCAATGCATTCAAGCTAGGGGGTGGGCATACCTGATTAAAACTCCTTTTGGTTATGTTTCTATGACATTTTACCCCATAAAACTGTGATTGTAATTTTTTTCCAAGAATGGACTTTTCCAGCGAGATTGTTTTTTTTGTTGTAAATCATTTTTACTTTTTTCTTATGAAAACTTCTATGTTGCAGTTAATACATAACTGCTTCATGCCATCCAAATTTGGTGTTTCTACATTCATTCGTTTGCAAAAACCGATAGTTCCTTAACTTTTGGAGGCCAGTGTATTACAATACAAGGAAATTAATTAAAAATTTTATAAAACTATTGATTTTTACAAGATTTTGCCAATGCGTATGTATGTGCATATTTCTGTGTATGTTTGTAAACATATGTATGCAAATAGAAATACGTATATGATTTTATGTGTGAATGAATTTATAACCGTGAGTATATTTATTTGTTTGTATATGCATGCATGCAGATTGGTGGTGTATATGTGTATGTATGTTTATATGTGATTATATATGCTTATATTTTGTGCTCGAATATGTAAGTTGCGTAACATGTTCGTGCACGTACATGTACGTCCTGGTGCACATATGCATTATGTTTGTGTATTTGTGAATATTTATATCTATGTATCTCGATTTGTACACGTGAATGTGCATATATGCGTAGGTGCAGTAAATATTACATATGTTTGAGTACGTATGAGCATGTGTAAATATTATGTCCATATGTTTGAGTGTGCATGCGCATTATCAAAGTTTTCATGGTGTAGAAAAAGCAAAAATCACTTCATTAAAAATCATTTTGTCAGCAGCTATCCGCATAACATACTCAGATTGAATGAAGGCAGAGTGCCAAAATCAAATTAAAAGTAGGATGTGAGAAACAACAAACAAAACTATAATATAAATGAAGGAGGAATAATAAATATATATATAAATTATAAATTTATAAAGAACTGAAGTAAAAATCCAATACATAGAATGATAACGAGGGGGTGCGAACGTGAGATCGCAGAGTAGGAATGAAATGCAAAACGGGAATTCCTAGAAAAATAGGAAGACTATACAATAAAAAAGCAATTTTATAGGACCCGTAATGACTTGTAATGTAAAAACTACCATCGGTAATGAGTAGAGGAACAGATACTTGAGCTTGAGAACAAACACAAACTGTACTACACGCAAACTATACACGCCACACCCAATTATATGCTTTCACTTTATAACGTTGGACTCATGTAAGCAAAAGTATAGAGAACAAACTGCATGAATGAAGAAAACAGAAGAACTAACTTGCCAACAATCGATCCCTTTATGCAAATTATCTCTTTACAAAATTTACAAAACACAATTCAAATAAACATAGACATATCAAAATATAAATCATATATACATTTGACAAAATGTATGCATGATTATATTATTTTAATATAATATTCCTAAGTTTCATTCCAAGCAATTCTTGAAATTTAAATAATATGTTGGCTGAATAACTTAAATAATGGCGCTTTCTAGCAGCAATAAAGGATACACATCATAAAAACTTCTTCATCTCCCCTAATTCGATGCTATTCGAATTACATTCTCCTTTTTAACAAAACAACTTAACAGTAGGAACAACTTAACAGTAGGAACAACCCTTAACACTAGGAATACATAGACATTTACAAATATTTTAAGCTGTATCTTAAGTCAATGGTTTAGCATACATATATCAGCCATACTAATCTAATATTGAATTTTCAAACATTTTTGAACAAATTTGTTAAAAAAAATGAAAATGTACATCATTTTATTTTGTCCTGTGATTTTATACAGATGATAGTAAAAACTTTATTGCAGTTTCATTCTCACATTATATTAAAGGTTGACCTGAATACTCAAAGCCCGAAATCTTACATTCATGTGTCACATTTTGTCTCCAAATAGCTTCCTTTGCTGTTTCAGGTAACGATATATATTCAACTTTCATAGCCGACAAACTTACACATTTATGTTTAAAAGTATGCCAGAAAATTGGAACTTTATCACTAAAGCCATTCTATCTGTAGAGATCCCTATTCGATTCAAAATCAGACTCTGAGAAAAGAAATTAAATTTAAATTTTAAATTTGAGATAAACTTAACATCAAATCTTTAGTATCATTTACATATCCCAATACTTTTAATAAAATATTCCTAAGTGTCATTCCCAGTGATTCTTGAAATTGAAATAACACGCTGCATATGCACAACTTACTGCATATCGAACGACTGCATAACTTAAATAATGTCTCGTTCTAGCAGCAATAAAGGGTATATCCTAAAAACTTCTGTAGGGATATTTATTCATCTCCACGAATTTGATGCTATTCGAAGTACATTCCAATTTTGACAAAACGATTTAACAGTAGGAACAACCCTTAACACTGGGAAATGATGCATAAGGAAATTTAAATTTCGGAAATATTTTACAAATTTTCACTATATGCTGTCTCTAAAATATGAAACATTGACCATTAGTATTACAAAATTCGATATCCAATAATTTCAAAATTTTACCTAAACTTTTAATATCAAATTTATTCAATAACAAAGAAATAACAATAATAATGTGTGTTTGTGATTTACTGAAGATGATATTATCGTCTACCGACAACAATAACATTACGCACTTTTTATAAACATGCACAGGATTACACCATTCAATTTTAGTGAAATTTAAATTTTCTAAAACGCTATCAAACTCATGATGGATATCAAAGATATCAAACGCTATCAAACTAGACCAAATTATCATATTCTGGTGGAAGTCGACGAATGAGCTGGAAACATACGAGGAATATTAAGACCAGAATCTCTTATTTGAATCCTCTTTCAGGCTATTTTCTGGCTAAATATGCAAATATTCTCGTCTTCAGCGTAATTTTTGTATCTCATTTCATGCTATGTCCCATGTAGTTTTTCCGTTCTCGATGTCTGTTATAAATGGGTGAAACTTCCCTCTCGATTCCTTGGTGGATAGCCGTCTATGCCCCGTGCTTACACCATTGGAATGAACACTAATCATTTTCATATGCACTATCCGGATACGGAACAACTGTCCCACATATGGACTATTATTATCCATAATTCATGAGAATTACTTTCTTAACCACTTTCCAAGATGCGTAATTAAAGTGTAAAAGGCTTGGGAAATTCAAATATGTAATCGTAATCTCCGCCATCTTGACAAACTCGAACATTTTTGATCAAATAAATTATTTTGTTGCATTAGATATGCCGTCAATAACACAAGTGTGCTGAGCCTGTAATATTGTTGTTGATATAGTAGTGTAAAATAAACATAGATCCAAACTTTTTTTATTAAATAAAAATAAATTTATTTAAAAAATACTAAGCAAACTGAGGATTCAAAATTTAAAAATTAAAAACGATACATCGTCGTAACCAAAATCATTCAGTTGAAGTTCACTTAGATTTGTTTTTTCTCATTCCATCGAATCAGATGTTTTTGTACACTAGCCAGTCAGCATCAGTCATAAATTCTGGTGTTTTTAATACAAAATCATTGATCCATTACTACAAATTGCCGCTTTGAATTGGAGTGTATCCTAAATATTCTACAAACAATCCAACATCTATACGTACACTTGCCCAGTCACATACACATATGCAAAAAAATGATGCAAATATATGCTGAAATATAAACACATACTTACAAATGCGGCACATACATGCTATGCACAAACACATAAGAATGCCCACATGCATGAAAATACACACACACACACATATATATATATATTTTTGTGCATGCAGGTTCATAAATAGGCGCATGCACATTCAAAGTCATATACAAATACCCATGCATATAAACCTAGATATACATATGCATGGAAGTGCACACACATCACACACAATATGCATACACGAATGCAAATTCATAAGCTTGTATACGCACACAAACACTTAAAAGCCAGGCTACCACGATATACCCACATGTCCACATTCACACAGATGCACAAATCCGGGATACATATGCATGTACATATAAATATCCACAAACACAAATGCATACGTGCTCAAAGACGTCCATACATGAACACGAACATAATCGCGCATAAACTTTCATACTCTAGTACAAACATATAATCAAATAAAGATACAATCAAACAAACATATATACTTTCATACAACCGTACACATACGCATTTATATATATGCAGGGCAATATGTATATATATTATATATATATATATATATATATATATATATATATATATACAGCCATGCGCACATAGAAATAGAAACACTCATTCGCATACATCCAAACACTGGTAAACACGCTTGCAAATGAAAATGCATACATATATAAATAAATATGCAGTTGTAATTGAGGGTGCGCTCATATTCATTGTTAATAGGAAAAATGTTTGAAGTATGCATACCGTCAACATATTTATTTAAGTATTCATCTTTACAATTACCAGTATATCACCTACTTATAAAGGAATGCATATTTAGACGTACATTTCCATATACGTCTTTATAAACGTACTCACGTAAACGTACTAATATATAAATGAAATCGTAAATTTGAAAAAAGGGGAAATTAATTTATAAATGGCTGAATTTGATTTTTAAAATGATTTGTTCGACGTGCAAGAGCTAGAATTTGGTTAGCGAAAGGGTAAATTTCACTCGTCAAACCTGTTTTAAAATCACAAATACATGCTTTTCGCAAAAAGAAATACTTATCAATATTTTCTTAGTTTAACATCCGAAATAATAGTATAAAGTGCTAAGAAATGTGACAGAAAACCAAAAATAAAATACAAATACTCGTGCATATATTTTTTTTCCTCCATTGGTTGGTATTTATAGTATGGTATGCTGTGAAAATTTAATAAATTTAAAAAGACTACAACGTTTTCAAATAATATAACAATAATTTAAACAAAATATTAAAAAAGTATTGCATTTTAATAAATAAGTTAAAAATTTAAATGCAATTAAAATAACATAAATTATAATTTCTAAAACATGAATTAAAATTCTTTTAGAAAATTATTGATAAATCTTTTTTTTTTGTTACAAAATAAGGTAAAAAAATGCAGCCATATACATACCTTTTTATAAATATGTGAACAACAGATATAATAAATTTATATTAAAACCTTTTTGGCAAACAAGATAATAAAAAAATCCTTGCTTTATGGGCATCGATATAAAACACGGCACATAATCAAATAACCATGAAATATCTGGTGAACAACTTTAATTTAAATGCATAGTTATCTTATCAAAAAGATAGAATAATCAGTTTATGAAATCATAATACATTTAAACTGATTTTATATTTAAAAACTTCTTAGATAACAGAAATCTTTGGTGTTTTATTGTTCGTGCTATTTTTAAATCGTAAATAAATAAATAAATAAGTAAAATAAAATTTTTTTTTTAATTAACGTGAGCTATCATAAAACAATCTATTTTAAAATTCAGCTAGTTACAAATTAACACAGATTTCTATAACACGATTTTAAACACATTCGATTCAAAATTATGGAAAAATCGACTTATAAAATGTAATTATTAATTTTGTTATACACTAGGTCACTGTTTCGTTAATGCCTTTCATTTGTCATGTATGTCACTTTATATATAGTTTATAAAAATATGAATTTAAATTTCTTTCTGACCAAAAATTTATTATTTAAAAAAATGGCAACTTTTTTTTTTTTTCTGTTTCAAAAATAATCACTGTAACATTATTTTAGTATGTGTTATTAATCAAATTTTTATTATAAATACATATTTTGTACATTATATAAGTCTTAAGTAATTTTTATAAATATACTACTTAAACTAATGCAACCGTTCCTGATGAAAAAAAATAATATTCTGTTGTTAAAAGTACTGGGTCCGATTTTCAATTTAAATTTCCCGGACACATATGGTATTTAAATTTTTTTTTTCTTTTTTGGTTGTTGGCAGTGTCCTTGACATCTGTGGGAAATTTTACATCAAAATATTCATTAGTGTTTGAGTTACGCTTGTATTTCTGATGCGTTAAAACTGATTCCTGTGATTTTTCAAAAATCTGAATTAATTAGAGCAAAGAACTTGTAATCAATTTTGGTTGCGGAAATGTATAGAATGTTGTCGAAGGTATTCGGAGAGCATTCCGATATCGGAAAGAAATGTTTAGTATAAGCAGTTCAAAGAAGAAGAGAACGCTTTGAAGACGAAGAGTCCTCTGGTTCACCGGCGAAGCTCACGTCCAAAAAATAAAGATGTTGCAAACCATCTATTTAGAATTAGTGACCTTGCTGATGATGTTGGAATTTAAAAATTCGATTTTTTAAAAGATGTTTTGGGCCTCAAACGCGTCAAATCTCGATTGATACCGAAAACAATGCGCCAGCTCGCACTGCATTCATTCTTCGTGACGTTTTCGCCAAAAATGAAACCCACATCGTTCCACAACCACCGTATTCACTTGATTTATGATCGTGCTAATTCTGGTTATTCCCTAAACTCAAAAGACCTCTCCGGGGTCACCGGTTTGAGTCGATTGAAGAGACATTTCAAAATCGTCGGAATCAGTATTAGCATCTCACAAAACCAAGCGTAACTCAAACGCTAAGGAATATTTTGACGTACAATTTCTCACAGATGTCAAGAACAGTGCCAACAACCCACAAAAGAAAAAAATTGAAATATCATATGCTCGGAATATTTAAATTGAAAATTGGTCTTACATTTTGGACACAGTTCTATGTGATAATTTTATTTATTTTTTAAAAAAATACATTTCGTCAAAAAATGTGAACTGCATTCATTTTTAAAACATGCATCATCCCTTTTTCTCATTATTTCTTAATCATTTTATGTAAAACTAAAATTAATACATAAGATTCTAGAATACTAATATTCTTCTATTATACTAACAGAATATATTTTTTCATCAGGACAGCTTGAATTAGTTTTTAGTAAATTTATACACAAAAAAATTTACTTAATATTTAATTAAAGTACAAAACATGTATTTGTAATATAAAATTTGATTAATAACACATACTCGAATAATGTTACAGTAACTATTTTTGAAATAGAAAAAAAAAGTAGCACGTTTTTAAATAACAAGTATTTTTTGGCCAGAAAGAAATTTAAAATTTATACTTTTATACTTTTATAAAGTATATTTAAAGTGACATACATGTACAAATAAAGCATTAATAAAACAGTGACCTAGTGTCTAACAAAATTAAGAATTATGATTCATAAGTCGATTTTTACATAATTTTGAATCGTATGTGTTTAAAATCGTGCTATAGCTTAAAATCGTGTTATAGCTGTTTTATGTCGAAACTAGCTAAATTTTAAAATAGATTATTTTATGATAGTACCACATTAATTAAAAAGAAATACTTTATTTTACTTATTTATTTATGATTTAAAAATGGCATGAACAATAAAAGACCAAGGATTCCTATTATCTAAGAGAATTTTATTAAATAAAAAGTTAAAGTTTAAAAGTTTAACCAGTTATCTTTTTTTGATAAGATAACTATGCATTTAAATTTTAGATACGCCCAGAAAATTTCATAGTTATTTGATTACGTGCTGTGATTTATATCGACGCCCATAAAACAAGGCTTTTTTTTTTTGTTATATTTTTCGTCAAATAGCTTTTAATATAAATTTATAATATCTGTTGTTCACATATTTATAAAAAGGTATGTATGTGACTGCATTTTTTTAAAAACTTATTTTGTAACAAAGAAGTGAATGTATCTAACAATTTTCTATGAGAATTTTAAATCAAGTTTCAGAAATTATAATTTAATTTATTTTAATTGCATTAAAATTTTTAACTTATTTAATAAAAATGCAATACTTTTTAATATTTAATTTAAATTATTGTTATATTATTTGAAAACGCTGTCATTTTTTTAAATTTAATAATTTTCATAACATGCCATACTATAAATACCAGTTAATGGGGGAAAAAGCTATGACTGAGAATTTGTAGTTTATTTTGGTTTTTGTAACATTTATTAGCACCTTATACTATTATTTAGAATGTTAAACTAAGAAAATAATGATAAATATTTATTTTTGGAAAACATTTGTTTGTGATTTTTAAAAAAGTTTGGCAAGTTAAATTCACCTTTTGCTAACCAAATTCTAGCATGTGCATATCAAACAAAATATTTTACAAATGAAATTCCCCGTCCTCAAATTTACTATATTATTTATATATTAGTACGTTTACGTAAGTACGTTTATAAAGACGTATATACACTCAAGAGCCAAAACATTATGAGCACTTGTCAATAACGAGTTGGCCACATTTGGCGCACAACACAG
>BPLR01012204.1:0-31026 GCA_021605095.1 Caerostris extrusa
TGCTTTATTTCTAAAATTCACATCTTTTTTTATTTTCTGCCAAATATAAAAAAAAAAATAATAATTAACTTCTCTTATTAAATGTCACCCCATCTGAATTATGACATTTGAAGTACAGCATTAATTGAAATCATGCGTTAATTAACCCTTTTCATCTTTCATTTAAAAATTTGACAGGAATAAATCTTTAACGATGTCAATTAACACTTATTCTGTGTTTCAGTTAATGAATCAATAACATTTATTATTAAAATTCCTTGCATAAAAAGTTCAAAAATGTGTTTCCTTTAAAATTAATTATAGAATATTATTTCTATGTCGGTGAAAAACTGTCACATATAAAAGATACTTTTAATAAATGAATTACTGTACGGTTATTTTTACAGTTATTATTAAGAACAAGTTATTATAGTTACAGTTATTTTTAAGAACAAAATGCTTCAATATCTCTTGATTCATCAACTATAAACACTCAAGAAATTCTTGAGTTGACTGGAAATATACTTTTAATTGGAATTTTGTTAAAAAATAAAAATTTATAAAATACAAACTGGAGATCAACTCCTTAACTAAATAAGAACTTTATATTTCTTATTTTGAAACCTAAATTTTAATTTTTTAACTCAAAAGTATAAACGAATCTTTGATAAAAATAAATGTTTTCCATAAAATTAGCAAGGATTATTAATTAATTTTTCAGAAAATTCTTAATTAAAGACTGTTTATTATAACTTTTATAAGAAAAAAAACTACTAAAGATCCTGTCTATACATATTTTGTTACTTTCATTAAGTTTAAATAAGATAAATGTGCATACATTTTTGTATGAAAAATGTGTGTACATTTTTAAAAAGTAAATAAGCCTTTTTGAATATACTTCATTTAATTAATTGGCGAATAATTTTTACATTAATACATATTTACAAAATTTAGCTATTATTTTTAAAAAATTATGTTTTTTATCCAAATAATTACTGTGCATAGCATTTCTGAAGAAAAACATTTAAAAAATCTGTATAAATGAGCATTTATGTGTATATATTTACTTAAATGTTAAAGAAATGTCAATATTCCTATTTGTCAAAATATTTATTTGTGTTATCATATTAATTTTATTTTTTCATAGTTAATATTCATGTATTTTAAATGAAATATGGAAAAATAGGTTGAAAAGAATTTTTTATTTAAATTCAAAATAACGATGCATTTTACTGTTTAGAAAAATTATTAAGTCGGGAAAAAAACTTTTTTTTATAAACAAATAAATAATTTGAATCAGGATTAAGATATGATTTTAATTATTTGAATTTATTTTAAAGATTTGATCGAACTTATTTTAGAATATCCTTTTTAAATAAAAAGTGTGTGACGATAAATTTATGAAATTATTTAAAATATAATTAAATTTAAAAATTTTGTTTTCTTTTTAGAAAACTAAGAAGATAAACAAATAATAAATAATAAGCTAAAAAAAAGCAGACGAAAAATATAGATGAGCATTTCTTACATAAAAGCAAAAACCAAAAAACTATTAAAATAATCTTTCAAACTATTTAGACTCAAATAATATAATTCTGAGTTTAAATAAGTCTATCAAATTTCAACGCAAGTTAAACGATATAAAATCTTTACGTGCTATTATATTAAATCATACAATTTTCCAGACTAATAGTTCGGAATTAAAAAAAAATCCAGACTAATAGCTGCTTGTCTGCCATTTTGATACTTCACTTCCGATGGCATTATCGCATGCGCTTATTGTTTTTATTTTTAAACACTATTAGATTCGCTATTATATCATACATGCAATTATTATTTTTTAAAGCATGATTTTGTATGTCTATTGAATTCCTTATAGAAGTGCGGTTCATTATTATTATGATGCTTACCAACTTATTTCGTTAGATTAAATTGAGTTAGTTTATGCTTTCTTTTGTGGTATTATTTCTACTAGTTCTAGTACAACCATATTTTTTTGTACAATAAATCGTTTCACAACAAAATTGCATTATCTAAACGTTATATTGATTGCTGGTACAGAAATTGTTCCTTGCAATTCTAGATTTTGTGCTTCTCTGTTTTGATAGAAACAAATGCATTTGAAAAATTGAGCACACATAGTAGTATGCTGTAACAAAAGAACTGAAAATATCCTCAAATGTCTAAGAAAATTCGCTTACCACTTGTACTTCAGTATTTTGTTTCAGCATATCAAACATAGATTTCGGCAGCTCTATAGATTGTTGCAGGGAACAGTTCACATAGACCCTGAGATTTGCAGGAGAAGATTCTCTGGGATCTGGAACGAAAACAGCAATGTGCTCTCCGGCAGAGAGATTGCCTGGGATTTGATATTTCCGTTCCAAGTTTTGCGGCCCATTCACTGTTAGTAACACTACAAAAAAAAAGGAGTGAGCAGGTATAAATTTTATTGCAAGGAATAAATAAATTTTAGAAATAAAAATAATATAAATATTTTTTTGATAAATTTTAAATGAATTACAAACTATCATTATTAATGACTTAAAAAGTTCTTTTAATGGAAGCAAAATTATTGTTTTTTTAAAGAATTTTCGATATTTAAATCCCTATATACTGCATACCTTTTAAGAATTTATGTAATAGCAGTGTGACAATTGTCATGTACCTATAATGGAATATATAAATAATTTTTAAAATATCCAGGGTGTAAAAATACATTTCCCTTTGAAATGTTTCTAAAATTCTTTATTTAATTCAGTGTGAAATTTATTTATGCCTTAGATACTTCCATTATGATTAACAATAGAGCAGTGTGGAAAAAAAATATCGTCATTTTTTTTGTTGATTCCATGCCAAAAATTATGACTTTGACAATTCTCAATTCTTGTGAATGTGAGATTTCTAAGATCTACATAGTAAAGATGGATAAGCTGTTGAACACAAAGAAATTCATCGCTCTGCAATGGATTCTAAGCCATTGCGGGATATATGGAAATGAGCAGACTGATATATTGGACAAGGATGCATCACAAATGATGCAACTTGATCCTCCTTTTGCGGCATAGAAAGCGATATATATCTTTTTCTATTAATACCAGCCGTTTTAACCTGTATAGAGAGGAGGTTTCTGAGAAAAAGTGGAATTCCATTTCGAAAAAGTCAATAAGATTTCTCTGTTCCTTGCCTAGAGCGGTTGGCGTGGCCTGCTCTAGACTTGTCAAGAAACCATAACTATTTACAGAGTCACCTGTTTAGGAATGGCTGATAGGGATGGCTGAATAAGACTGGCTGATTCAGATATCTGCCCCCTTTGCGACCATAGCATGCCCATGACTGGAGACCACCTCAGCGTATTCCCTACTGTTTTTAACTGTTTCCTTTTGTGTTACCTGTCAAATTTTGGCTATGAAATCAAAGACCTACAGAACTTAAGTATTTTATAAAAAAATGGCAGGTGGAAATGGGCAAATTAAAGGATGTCAAACAGGAACTAGTTTTCGATTGTTTTTCATTTTCGTATTCAATAAAACATACTAACAGTAGCTGAAATGAATTGCAGTTTACTACTTTAAACGGTATTAAATTATGAATAATCAATCTTTATATATTAGTTCATTGAGAGTCAAGTCCAAAGACTGTCAATTGTAATTGTCAAATATTAATTGAATACATTTCAAAAAAAGTTGTGGACTGATGGCCAATTGGCTAGCATTCTGACCATTGGTGCTTCAGGTTCGAATCCTGAAGATGGCATGAATGTTTGTCAGGGGTTTTGTCCCAGTCTAATGAGCCCAAATTGTGTACAAAATAATCGTAGAGAAACAAACGAAACCGAACTTGTGGATCGGTTGCCAGTAATTATTTATTTGTCTTACCTTTGGTGGAACTAACGAAGACACACATGAAAATTTATGTATGGTTAATGCTATTCTAACTTTATTATACCAGCCTGATTTTATTTCTAAAAGTTCTTTGTCTATTCTCTTTTTGACTTTTTCCTAATGTGTTTATCTTTTCTGCAATTTTTATCCCATTTTTGTGCCATATAATAAATCCCTTAATTCTAAAGTGAGACAATGGAATTTTTCCTGTCAACAACCGCATACATGTACCCCAAAAAAAAGAAATACTTTATTTAAATGTATAAGATACATAATTACAAAAATCTGTATTACTTACTTTTTCCTTTGCTTGGGTCGATGCCAAATGTTAGTCTGTAGTTCGTCACGAGGAAATCGATCGTCACAATTGTGTGAGTGAATGGACGAGGCCTAGATGACATCTCCCTGAATAAAATTGCAATGCTTGCATTTTTATTGCACAGGGCGTTACCTAATTCTGTTGTCGTCCCTGAAATTGGAAAAACAGAAACGGATTCAAGAGATTTACATTTTCCACTGAAAGGTTTATAAATTCTCAAACTCAATTGCCATTTTTTTGTTCGCGTGAAATGTGTTTTTGAAAAGAACACTCGCGTTTAAGGAAAAGTAGGAACAATATCGTTTTTGTTTTATTCTTTAAAAAAAATTGAATATTTTCTCTTTTGTGGAAAATAGAATTGCTAAAAAATGCAGATAAACTCAAGTAAAGTTTTTTTTTAAATGTAGGCAAGATTATTTATTTTATTTATTTCTAAATATTCATAAGAATGTATTTTATAAAATAATTTCTGTATAATTGCTAGGTTATGTAATGCAATTAATAACAAAAACATAATTTTTAAAATTAATATTTGAAACATTTTATTTAGTATAGGAAATTAACTAAATTTTATTAAAAAAATTTTAAGTACTAATACAATGTAAAAATATAATCAAAATAATTAACAGATTATTTATTTTATTTATTTCTAAATGTTCATATGAATGTATTTATAAAATAATTTCTGTACAATTGCTAGGTTATGTGAAGTAATGTAACAATTAAGAACAAAACATTGTTTTAAAATTAACATTTGAAACATTTTATTCAGTATAGGTTACGCTAAATAAAATGTAAAAATATAATCAAAATAAATGATATATTGTTTATTTTATTTATTTCTAAATACTCATATGAATGTATTTATAAAATTTATGTATAATTGCTAGGTCATGTAATACAATTAAGGACAAAAAAAATAGTTTTAAAATTAACATTTGAAACATTTTTTTTATTTAGTATAGGTTATACTAAATAAAATGTAAAAATATAATAAAAATAAATAACGTATTATTTAATTTATTTCTAAATACTCATATGAATGTATTTATAAAATAATTTCTGTACAATTGCTAGGTTATGTAATGCAATTAAGAACAAAAACATAATTTTAAAATTATCCTTTTAAACATTTTATTTAGTATAGGTTAAATTTAAAAATAATTTACGTTGTTTTTTTATTTATTTTTAAATTTAAACCTTTTAAAAAATGATTTGGCTAAAGAACAAAACATAGTTTTAAAATTTTATTTAAATTTTTTAAGTAGATACGTTGTTTTTATTTTTAAAAAATTTAAACCTTTTAAATGATTTGAAATATCATTATATTTCAATTCATATATTACAATAATTTAATTCTTTTTATAATCTAAATATCTTCAATTAACAAATAATACTTTTAGTCTTTAAAAATTTCTTCAACCAAATTAAATCTATTACGATATAAAATTTTACCAAATAAAAAAAAAAATTTATCTATCTTAAAATATTTCAATTCGTATTTCAAACACAAATATATGAATAATTTAACAAAAGAATTATCATATATAAATGCTACGTATAATACTGAATACGTTTAACAACAAATTCTGAAATAAACTAAAGTGAAAAAAATTCAGTGAATAAACGAAAAAATCAAACTTCAAACAAATATTGTAAAAAAATATATCACGCATTACAGTTTAAAAGGGCATAACATTTTATTTCATATACATTAGATAAAATAGGAAAAAATTTCAGTATCTAATGCTTTTAAATTTTCAAATTTGTTTACAATATAAAAGATTTTACTTTGCTCAATTTAGTTTGTACGACTTATTTAAAAAATTATTTAGCTTTCATGAATCAAAATATAGTGCAAAATCTTAAAAAAAATTAATATAAGCATTTTAATAATAATTTCCCCATAAATGAGTATAAAATCCATTCCAAAATTCTTAAAAACACAAGCTCAAGAACTAAAACTAAAATTAAAAAAACTCGAAAACAATAATTAATTTCAGCGTTAGTTTAAACATTAGAAAACAAAGGTTAAAATATTATCTTCATATTTTAATTAAATTTACTTGCCTTAAAACAATTGCCTTTTTTTTTGAAAATAATAGACGACATTTTTTTTTCCGGAGGCAGACGATAATCATATAATTTATTCTGTTGTATTTAATTATTCAGCTTTTAAGGCCAGGTGGAATAATTGATGCCATTGTTCAGAAAATTATTCTATTTAATTTTCTGTTGAAGGAATTATTTAATTAGATAATTAAAATTATTTTTGCATTTTATTCTAAATATAAATGAAATTATGTTTTTTGTTTTTTTTCACTTTCGTGGAATTCTATCATATCTTTATTTTTATCTGAAAGAACTATGCTGAATGTTAATTTATGTATGAATTCATTACAAAATATTTTTGTACGTCTTTTCTCCATATTTCTTTTAATAAAGGGAGTTGAAAATGATCGTAATAACGTTATAACGGTCTTTCCATTTAATTTTGGCAAAAGAACCACGAGAGATGAATAATTTTTTTAAATAATAATTTATTTTATAATTAATGTCTTTATAATATGTATCATTTAGTATTCTTTTCTTAACAAGAAATAATCTATAATGTTCTATTATTGGAAGAAGTAACGAAGTCTCTATTCGTTTTAAAGTTTATAATAAAAGTCTGAAATAGAAAAAAATCTATTATAAACCATAAAACATTTAATTGACCAATTTTAGTTTGAAGAATTATAAATATGAAACAAGACAATTAAACTTCTTTGATAATATAATAATTTAAGAGAATTTGAAAATTTAAGAGAAACATTAATATTTAAATTTTAATTATCTAAGAGAATTATTAACAATCAATAGTTCTTTCTATACAAAAAATGTAAATATGTAATAAAAATCTATGTAAAAATCGAAATCTTTAAAGACGGTTTTTATAACAAATGCACCTTAGTTAATATACATGCAAAATATTAGTTAAATGTCACAAAAGAAATTTTGTATGTATCACAATTCTCGAAAAGTATCAATTTTATCTATTCTATCATAAAATAAAATATAGTTCTTTTAAATTTCAGCTTATGTTTTTTAATATGTTGGTGACCTCGTGTTTCAATTATACATGCCAAGAACAGTTTATCGATTCGAAGAAAGGAATAAAGAGATGAAGCCTTTGGGAGGGATAATTGCCCTGTACTTGCATGTCATCCGAGAGAAAACCTGGCAAACGCCCAACAAACAGCCTGACTGCTGGTGGAAGATACTCGTACTATCACAATTGTTGTCGAATCACAGATTTCAGAAAGCAACGATTTTTTACTTTAAACATCACCTGTGTAGGGGATGTAATAAGGCATGTGTCGGGGCGTGTAGTTTAATTAACTGGTAGCTCCTACCAGTTAAAAAGTTGAGGATGGACCAAGGACCAGAGCGCTAGTCAATTGGTCATCAAGAGGAGACCAATTGACTCATCATGTGGAGAGGTGATTTTAAGATATTATAATTCTGTAAAATACCAGCTCTACATTTTTACAATTAGTGATTGCAACATATACTACTAACTGATGAATTGTTTAATACTAATTGATGTGAACTAATTGATGAGTACTAATTGATGAATACTAATTGGCATATAAAGTTCATTAAATTGATTATTTTGCATCTGGTCCATGAGTTTAATAATGTATTTCTGTATCATTGAGTGATAACATGTGGAGAGATTTTTTCGAACCTAGATCGAACCTAAAGCCTTATGTATGTTGAATGTAAGAAATAATATTGTTCCACGAATCAGGTTTAACATGTGTATATATCTATATTTAAAATGTAGCATCTGTTTTTATCTTTAATCCGACTTTCCTTATTATTAATTTGCACATATAATGAAATTTAAATGTTAATAATAATTAAACTTTTTAATTAGTCGAAAGATAGCATTAAAATATAGTAGGTGAATGAGCACATTGATAAGAATTTTGCTATCTTCGAATTGGTTACATGGATGTTTTACTGCTTTTCCTCGCGTATAACACCAATCAATTGTCATATTTTCCATTCTCAGCTTTTCTTTTTGTGCATTCTTCCTATTTTTGAACTCTTTTTACTTATTTTTCTTTCTTTTTTTCATATTACAAATAAATGCACGCCAAGTACACGGTGATTATAATTAAAGTCCCACTTTTAAAATACTGTAAAAAAAAAAAAGAAACACTCTCACAGCAAGTTAAAATTTGAACTGAAGATATTTGAAGAAGGATGAAACGTTACGGTTTAAAAAAAAAGTTCCAAAGTGTATTAATAGATGGCGCTGTAAGTGACATAAAGAAAGTGAATTCGGCTGCCAATGATATTTGGCATGAGTTGCACATTAAACCAACTGTACTATTCAATATAGTTGATTGTACAAATTTGAACTCATTGAGATGAGTGGTTCTTTTTTTACAGCATTTTGAAAGTAATTATAATCACCTTGTATATGGTGTTTAAAAAAATTAATCAAATAATAAATCATCTCTATTTGGAAATCTTTATAAAGTTCGAATTTAATCCTTCGTTTGAATCACACTGATTTTAAATGAGATTATTTCTACATAAAATAACATATTTTAATTTAAATGAATACCCGAGGCATATAAAAATGATTAAAATATCAAGTTTTGCTGGGGTTTTTCTCTTTTCACAAAAGAAATAATCACAAATGACTTCAAAGAATTTATTGTTTTGTTTGGTTATTTGCTTTCGCATAATACATTTCGCTTGCAATTTAAAAATTAATATTATCTTGAAAAGGATGAGAAAAAAAGTAATTATTTTCTTAAACGGTGAAACCTTTTGAGAAAGAGACATGAACTAACAAAATAAAAATACTTGCCATTCGTTTAATTTATTTGAAAGCATTTTTTATCAAAAGCATTTCTACGAAAAATTTATTGTTCATGTTTCATCGTTGAAAAAAAATATTTTAAATTCAGAAAATGATGCTACAATAAATAATTAGTTTTAATCTCGAAAAGATTTAAATATAATTTTACTTTAAGAGGCAAATTTCTAAATAATCGAAATTTTTTAAATTTTATTCTCTGTTATGTTATAGCAAGCTTAAAATATTGCGTATATTTTTTTGTAAAATATTTTCAAATATGTAAATTTTTCAAAATAAATAAAATTTAATAAGAACATGTATATTTAATTTTAAAATATGTATATTTTTAAACGAAAGCTCACACTAAAGTTAAATAAATTAATTACGCTAAATTAAATTTATTTAGAAAAACCAGAAACTATTGCGAAAAGTTGAAGCAATATTAAAAATTTTAAATATTTTGAGAAAAAGAAAATATATTTAAATTGTAAATATTAAAACCTTGTAATATATATATAAACTTATTTTTACTACAAACATATTTAAAAATAATTAATTAATATTGCCCGACTCGTGACTCAGTGGCAACTCCTGTGAACATTAGAGTGGGTGTTCAATCCGCTGACAGCTTTATTGTAAGCACTGTTTAAAAAAAAACAAGGAGACTCAATGGTTGAACTTTTGGTTAGTATATACGTTGTCAATAAATATTTTTAAGGATGAATGACAAAAAATTGAATAAACCATTTGACTAATCATTAGTTACTGCAGCAACAACAAAAAAAAAACTTTTGTTTACTACAAAAATTAAACGAAATATTAAAATATTCAACTAATGTAATATTACGTCCTACTAGCGCTCAGTGGCAACGTGTGCTGCTGGTGAGCATTAGGGCTGAGGAGGCATCTTTGGAGGCATTGCTGTAGACACTGTCAAAAAACGAGGAGCTTCGATGGCGTTTGGGATCTTCAGTATCTTGCTTCTATTAGTCGGACTATATGGTGTGAGTTTTGCGGGTTTTCCTCCAAACGATACGGAAATGCAGAGTAGTTTCTCCTAAAAGTTCACCCGGAAGACACTAACTTCTCTCCATCCTGCCTCCATAACTACATTCCTTTTTTTTTCTATTCCCGAAATGTGGTTCAGTGACAACGTGCGCCGCTGGTGGTGAGCAGGCTCGTTCCCACAGAGGCGAGAAGCGTTTAAGCGTGAAGAGTTGACCAATCACTAGCCTCAACACGTCCGCCTGAAACCGGTTTGAAATCCACCGCTCCGAGTTGACCCACTTTCAAAAGCGGAACTTCACTAGGCGTAATGCTATTTCTGGCATTTCGCTGTGAAGGGTCGAAAAAAAAATTTTCTTGCCTGCCTGTGAATCTTCAACGCCTCTCGCCTCGGTGGGAAGGAGTCTTTAGGGTGGAGGTACAATGACACTTTAAAAAATTCAGCGTTTGGGATGTTCAACTTCTTGTCTTTAATCGGACTACCTGGTGGCAGTTTTTCGGTTTTCTTACATACGACACGCAAATGTAAGGTAGTTCCTCCGTAAAAGTTCTCCCGGGAGGCACTGCCCTCCATTTTTGGCAACATGGAACCAAGTTAAAATTCTACCTACTGGTCTATCTATCACAACAGAAGCTGTCCCCCTTTCCATCCATCCATGGACACTGAGCATTAGACACATTAATTAATACAGCCTCTTAATGGAAAAAATGTATGGAAGTACTTCAACCAGATTTCCATAGCAGAAGAAGATGGTTATATAGCAGACGAAACAGGCTTTTTATAAAAAAAAAATGGTTTTTACTAAACTTTTTATTTAAGTAATTTTTATTTATTTGAAAGCAAGAAATGTTTGCTTTAAACTTTAATATTTTAGTGAAATCCATACATTTTATACATTTGAGAAACATTGTTTTGTAATACTTTCACCAGAAATGTTTTTATATTAGATCGATTGAAAATATTGAAAGATGCATAAATAAACGATATGCATTTCTTACACAATAAAATGGAAAGTACAATAAATGCCATGGTTTTCTTTGATGTTATATATTTCCTACTGATGCAGTAATAAATGCTTATTATGTTGCTTTGAAATTAACATAATTTGACAAGCAATATTGCTCCGAGAAGCTCTGGTTTATAAAATACTATATAATACTCCAATCTTACTATTAAATTTTTGTTTTTGTATTGACAGAGAGAAATCTTTGCTGCTTTCAAATATACTTTCATGATGAATGGGTTACAATAAATATTTTTTTATTCAGAGTAAATAAAATAATGCATTTTATATAAAATAAATAGATTAAATTTTTAACATGACTTTTATGCATAAATTTTAATCAAAAAATAATTTTGTAAAATGTTATGCACCAATAAAATTTTGAAGCTAAATTACAAAATAAATATCAATTAAAGAAAATTTATAACAATTCAAACTGAGAGTTAAAATTTGATAAAAAAGAGTATAAATCGACCCAGATTTTAAAATATTTATTTAAATAGCTATTTTTTTTCTCAAGCATTTGGAAGTCATTAAATCCTTCAATATTAAAAAAAAATTGCGAAATACCGAATAAAATGAATTACAATTTCAGATTTCATGAATAAAGAACAAGTTTTACAAAGTTAAGAATGGGATGGTTTCAAAGATATATTAACAGGGTCACATAAATAATATAATTAATACTCAAATATTTGTTATTGATCCTAATTACGACAATAGAAAGTTTTTGCATACCGTACGTTAGTTACCATAGGACGTTCGTTAGCTGTTTCTCCCTAGCGCGCATGCTCATAAGAAACATATGCTCATAGGAAATTATGTTTCTTATGAGAATGCGCGCTAGGGAGAAAAAGCTAACGGACGTCCTACGGTAACCAACGTACGGTATGCAAAAAACTCTCTATTATCTCACGAATTAGCATTACAATTTTTTTTTTATAGATATCTTTTTTATTAAAAATTTCGTTTTCTCATAAAGTTAGGAAAGAAATCAAAATGAAACACAAATACTTACATATTATTTTTTTAAAAAATAATGAAAAATAACATTTTTAAATATACATTGTTCAAAGTTATCATCATAATCAATAGCACGGTAGCCCAGAGTGGACCAAGGCTTTCCTTTGAAGAGATTTCCGAGCATTCCTCTGGGTGACAATGGTCCTCCTATTCTTAACCCCTAGCACAGCAAAACTCCTAGTACAGTCTTTCTCTTTGTCCCCGTGGCTTTGCCAAAATGAGTCATTTTACAGGGTTTAAATCATTCATTTTAAATATAGTATATGAGCAGCCCAGTATAATTTATTGATCTTAATAAATTTTATAATATATGGGTCTTTATAGCATTTATAAATTTCTGCGTTGTACCGTCTTCTCCAACAATCACTTTTCTAGCATTTCCAAAAATAGCCCTTGAAATCTTCCTCTCAAATATACCCACATGGGCCTCATCAGATCTTGCCAAAGTCCAAGTTTCAGAGCCATAGACCAAAATAGGTCTAATAAGGGTTTTTATATAACAAGAATTTAGTTTTCCTGCTTATGAACCGTGATTTAAACAGATTTCTTAACCCAAAAAGACTTATTGGCAGACATAATTCTGTTTTTATTTCAGATAAGATATTATTTTGCAATTAATATTCAAGATTATAAAAACCCAAAATTGTAGAATTACTTCCAGTGAGTTCCATAATTATGTCTATTCGACTGCATTATTCATAACTTTTAACTTTAAATAATACGAATAAAAGTGGGGATTTTTTTTAACGACAATTCAACGTAGATAACGTAGAATTACTGTAAATGTAAAAATTAAATATATATATTCTCTTTTCAAAGCTTTTTACGAAAAAAATTACAAAATAACTATTAAAACCAAAGAATAATATTTATATTTGATTTATAAAATAAAATATAAAAATTATTTTTATTTGATTAGGAATTAAGAAATGTTAATTTACGATCAATTTTTAATTCAAATTAACTCTCATACATAGAAAAATTTATAATATTTTTTTTGCAGTTTTTTACATTTGACAAAAAAAAAACCACAGATTATTAAAAGTTTATCATATTTAATCTTAAAAGCAATATTTTATAAATG
Source organism: Caerostris extrusa (assembly GCA_021605095.1). Taxonomy (NCBI): domain Eukaryota; kingdom Metazoa; phylum Arthropoda; class Arachnida; order Araneae; family Araneidae; genus Caerostris; species Caerostris extrusa. The sequence continues at coordinate 13,160 of BPLR01012204.1, forward strand.
ATAATTTATTATTATTCTGAAAAATTTGTTATTGGCAATAATACGCTTTGTTTTTATCTTTTTAAATTAATTAATTATTATTTTCTAATAAAATCAGCTATAAAAACAATATTGAGAGATTATTGTTTTATTAGTAATTCATTTATTTACATTAGCCATATTCCTTTTGGCAAATTTCATCAATTTTCAACATGTAAAGTCTTAATAATCGCTATGATATAAAAAATATAAATAAGAAAATTCATCAGTGAAAGAAATTTTTTAAAATTACAGATTTCAGTGAAAATGTCCAAAATTAAAAGTGGTCAACTACACTAAAATCCTCGCACCCTGAAACAATACCCATATATTTTATGAATAATAATATCCTTTTAAGAAAATATCAGTGCCTCAATTTAAAACAAATCGTGTCAGGTTCATTTGAAGAACTTCTTTGGTAGACCAAAATTAATTTTCAACAGAATTCTGCTGAGAGTTTGTACTACATTATTTCCAATTCATTTAAAACTTCAGGTAAAACAATACCAATAACTTTGAAAAACATTCTAGATAATGTTGCTTTTTCAATGTAGAACATTTTAACCAGAAGTTATTTGCCCCTACAGTCAGGGCCGGATTTTCCAATAGGCTAACTAGGCTTTAGGCTAGGGCCTCAAGATCAAGAGGAGCCTACATTCAAATTGTTAGCAAAATTAGAATTACACTATTCTAAAAACAGTAAGCACTAAAACACTGAATCGAAAATAAGGAGAAATTTTACACATCTGACTAATAAACAAACATAAAAATGTATTGGTTAAGATCAACGCGTTCGGCTCATTGGGTCTGTTCGTTTTGTATATACTAGGTTGCATCAAAGTATAGTTCATACGTCCAGTTCTTCCATAGAAAAATATGATAATTTTTATTGCATATTTTATTTTCGTGGGCAAAGATTTTTATTATTGATTTTTGTTTCTTTGTAAATGTTGTGTGTTATGTTTGATTAGTTATTGTTACAAGTACTATATAGGGTGCTGAGAATAAATGTCCAAATAAATGTTCTCGACTTTTTATTTATTTATTATCCGTGCCTCATTTCTTATAAAGATTAGTACTAATGACAGCATGTTTCATTTAACATATTGATATATATCACAGTAATGATGTATTTTATTATCTCTCATGTAATTTACAAACTTAAAAATGGGAGGTAAAAGGCCTCATAAGTGGAAAAGCCTAGAGCCTCTTTTTATCTAAATCCAGCCCTGCCTACAGTGCATATACGAGTATGTAGCAGATTCAATTCAGAGTGTACCACGAGATTCTGCTACATTGAACTTGCATTCTGCCATCACAATTTGGTGCAAACATTTTCGAGGATAGCAAATGGTGAAACTTTTTAATGGGGATTCACACACTCCACCGCAGCTCTTCGAATATGTCGGGAGGAATTTCTAGCCTAGAAATTAATCGTGCCGAATACGAAAGGCTTTCGCTTTAGCACCACTCGTCGGTTTTCGAATCAATCTTTCTTCAGAAGTCTAACGCGCTATCCATCAAATTTTCCAAAGATTTTAGTTTGTTTTGAAACAATGTATAGTTGTTCAGTCAGCACAAAATATAACATAAAAACACTAAAAGAATTGTTTTTGATTGTAAATTTTTTAATAGAAATTTTCTTTAAGGGATTTAAATTTCGAATATTTGAATTTCTTTAAAATAATAGGAAAAAGGAATACAAATTATATCTATAGAAATTTTTCCTTAAAATGTTAATTTTGTTTGTAACTGAGAATACAAATTTTGATTGTTAGTAACTAACTAACTCCCCGGCACTACAGTCCATGTTGGATCACGGCCGTCTGCCTACTTGCAGATTCTGAAACGGGAGATGTTTTTTTTTATGGGGGTAGGTTGTCAACCCTAAGCTCAGAAGTCTATAGTAGCAATCTCAGTAGACAGAGACCAACAATGTAGGGTGAATTCAAACTACTACAGGTATCAAGGTGTTCTACAGGTGTTCCAAGCTACTACAGGTGTTCCAAGCTACTATCAGTGGCACAGCAGGGACACGAACTCGAGACCTATGGCACTGAATGCCAGAGCGCTAGTCACTCGATAAACAGGTTGGCTTGATTGCTATAGTTAAACAAAATAACTATCTTTATGAATTTCTTCAGCAAGTAAAAACCGAATAGTTTTTCTGATTGTTTAATCGTTAAAATGTAAATTTTAAGTCATTCATGGACCATTGTTTTTCCTTACGGATTCTTATTTTTAACTTCTTTTAAAAGAACTGAGAGTGACAAAGAAAGCTTTTTTTTTTATCCTTTTGACAAAGGCGGAATTCCTTTCATCTTGATAAAAGTTTTTCAAATAATCTTTTAAATTTCGAGCCAGAATTTTAAATCCAAAGAATTGGATTTCGATTCTTTAGTGATTCATTGTGGGGGTTTTCTGTTCAAAAGCGATATAATTTGTAGAATAATTTAAAAAAAAAAATATATAATAAATTGTTTTAAAAAATTAAATTGACTGTAATGAAATAAAAATTTAAAGATTATGAATGATTTTCGAGATTTTAAGTGATTTTTTTATTAATAAAAGTTCATTTTCATCAATAAGATATTTAAAGGGCATAAAAGAAATTCATTTTTTTTTTTAATTTTTAAGCTTCAAATGGACTTATTTAGTTTCCAAAATTAAGAAAACATAAACTATTCAATTAAACTTTGAGAAAAAAAAAAACCCAAAAGGAATGAGAATGAATAAAATTGAACACAGCTGCCTTAAAAAACTGCCATAGATAATATGGCATTATTTAATCTGATTTTTAGTAACTAATAGTATAAAATAGTATTATAGTATAATAAATAATTTATTATAAGTATAAACAATTAGAAATAATTTATAAAATTAATAAGTATACTAATAGAATGCACAATATTTTAATAAGTATAAATAATTTATTTAAAAAAGGATTTTCTTACAAAAGAAAAGGTTTTTTTTAAGTCTTATTAAATGTATATATGCCTCATAATAATCAAAATTTATAAAAAAATAAATAAATTTTAGAAGAATATATAATTACTAGCAAGGAGCGATATATTTTATCTATCAAGCTTTAAAAAATAAAAAAGAAATTCAATTTTTTTTTTTTTTTTTTTTTTTACGATAAATTATACCTGAATATGTTTTAGGAAAGTGTTTTATTTGTACTTTCTAAGATTTCTCTGTTTCAAATCCTGCATTTTTCAATTAAATCTCTATTTCATTTTACAAACTATGTAAAATGTTCTATTTTTTAAAAAAAGTTACAAATTAAATGCATGTAAAATTAACAGTTTAGAAAAATCTTGTCGGTTTTAGAAATTTGCTTTTTTTTTTTTTTTTTTTTTTCTTTTTTTTTTTTTCTTTTTACGTTCATTATTTAAATCATAATACATTATAATTGAACGTCAAGAATTAAAAAGAAATTTTATTATTGTAATATTTTAAAACAAATAATCATCCTTTAATTTTAGTACATCATTTTTACAAAAATCGAAATTTTTTAAGTATCTCCATTGCATTAAAAAGCGAAACAAAATATCTTATAATGCCTTTTTGAATAACGTAGAACAACGTAGAATAATATAGAATAACATAGAACAATATAGAACATTTCGAATAATAATATACAAAATTAAACAAAATTAATTTAATACATAACTTATATCATCTATTACATTAACCTATATAATGAAAACCGGCATGTTATCACGAGCTGTCCAATGCATTTTCCCCAAATAAATACAGTAAACAAATACTCTTTAAACAGAGCTTATTTACATAACATCGATTAACACTGATAAGCAACATGTAAACAACTTCAAAGAACCCATTCATTTAAATTAAAAAATACAAATAATAATGCCATCAAAATAAAATAAAAATATCACAGTAAGTTAAAAAAATCCGTGATATCAGATTACGGAAGTCGTAAAGAAAGAGTCTCATATCAAAACAACAACAACAATATATTTAGGCTGGATAAAAATAATGCATTGTAACTTACTAGAATCCTGCACTAGAGAACCTCTGGAAGCAACCCGATGCACAACCAGGACAATAAAGAACAGGACTAAATTACAACCCCTCGTACTAATTACCATTTTCATCAATGGTTAATACAGTCGAAGAGAATTAGACTGCAGAGCTGCTAATGCAGGCTCCTGATGCTACTTGCTACTGAGTTGAAGTGGAAGAAGATCTTCTGAAGAAGCAGCAGCAGCAGTTAGTGGGTCACTGTGGACCCGCCCCCATACAAAACCACTGTCAAGTTGTCAACGAGCCCTCGTTATAAGTGTTGACGAAAGAGGTTGCTCAAGAAGTGGGAAGAGGACCCTCGTGTCTCCCTCGAGTGATATTTTTATGAGGTTTCTCCCAGCATTTTGGAACATTTTTTTTTTTTTTTTTTTCTGTTTGTTTTATTGCTTTTTCCCCCATCTGGTTATCTGTCATCTGTGAGTTTTCACTTTTGGTGAGAGGAAACTCGTAGTAATCAGATGACGGGAGAGGATATTTGATAGCTGGCGAGTTGCGAGACAGAGTCATAATATGAAGTACAAGCAGATATGGTTCGAATTCGTTAATGTCCTAACAATTTTTTTCCTGGGAATGATGTATAAATAATATATTATTCCAGAAAATATATAAAGGCGTTATTTATATATTATTATATTCCATATAATAATATATAAAATCGTTAAACAGCAAATTTTTTAAAAATAAAGAGATTGTTTAATTAAATGTAGAAGAATTATGAAGTACAAGCATATATGGTTCAAATTCATAAATGTCCTAAAAAAATTATTCTGGGAATAATATATATAAACGAAGTTCAAAAGGCGTTAATCAGAAATATTTTGAAAAATAAAGAGATTGTTTATTTAAATGTAGAACAATTATGAAGCACAAGCAGATATGGTTCAAATTCATTAATGCCATACAAAAATTATTCTAGGAAAAATATATAAATGAAGTTCAAAAGACCGTAATCAGAAAATTTTAAAAAAATAAAGAGATTGTTTAATTAAATGTATATTCTCAACCTTGGATCACATTTGCTAGTATTTAATATCAATGTTTAATTGCTTAGAGCTGTATTAGAGGATTATATTATGGATAGTTTCTTAAAAAAATTGTGAATCCCGCTCTTTTATTTTCATTAATATGTTTTTTTCGCAACAAACCTTAACATTTTATATTATTAAACAGAACCATATTTGCTTCTTCTTCGTCATTGGCGCAAAAACCCCATGGTGGGCCAAGGCCATCTGCCTAATGACAGATTTTGAAACAGAGAGAGTCATATCTGCTAATACCTTATAATTAGAATTGATGTCATAAAAGGCGTTGTTATAAAGCATTGATTTAATTACAAAAAATTGCTACTGTTATTTACCAAAGAAAGTTTTAATTAAGCATCCATTAAAGATATAGTGAATTTAGAAGGGAAAAACAGCATCTTACAGCTTTATAGTTTTTAAATTATAAGAAATACAAATACCAGAACAAATTCAATGTTATAAAATATAAATGATTTATTTAGTTTGTATTGGCTACATATTTTGGGATGTAAATAATAATGGAAATTTTTGAATATTTATAGTTAAAAGGCAAAAATAATATATTCGTTATGATAAGATGAGGTGCAATACAAATTCATTAATGAACAATAATCATATATTTTATTCCAATTTATGAATTCTCAGATTTTCAATTTTCTTAGAAATTAGTAATATTAAAAAGTAAAACTAATGTATTATTTTAAAATATGTTATGATAGTATGATATTGAGTCGAATTTAGGGAAGGTTATATAGGGTAAAATTCTCTAAAATAATATAATTGTACTAAATTATTGCATGGTATTTACTGAAAGTAAGTAATACTAATGTATTATTTTAAAATATGTTACGATAGTATGATATTGAGTCGAATTTAGGGAAGGTTATATGGGGTAAAATTCTATAAAATAATATATTGTACGAGTTTATATTACGAAATTAATTTTGTTATCCAAGTCTTATAAAAAAAAAAGGAATTTATTACAGTTTCAATAATATAAAACACTTTGACTTTTTCTTCTTAATTTAAAAATAAAATTAATTAAATAAGGTTCAACCAAAAATATTTAATGAACAGATAAAAAAAAAAAATTCACAAATTTAAATGCGATTAGGTTATTTCGATGAATAATTCAAAGGACAAGAAAATTAAATAATTATAGAAATGCTAAATAATAGATTTCCCACTTTTTTTTTTTTTTTTTTTAATGATATCGTTGAATTTAATTATTTTCCTAGTTCAATAAATTAAAAAGAAAAACTAAAATAAAATTAAGTTAGCCAAAATTATAATTCGTTAATAATTTATTATCTTTTATCAACAATTCTCGCTTGCATTTTTTATTTTCCTTTAAAAGAAAGTGAAACTACATTTGTAATTTTTTTTTATTCAATACATAAAGTAATAAATTTTCTCGATTTTGTTTTAATTTTATTGTTTCTTTTTTAGAGCCAAGTATACTTCGAATTCAATAAAAAATTAATCAATTATGTTGTCTAAAAAAAATTAGGGATTCACTAATTCTATTTAATCATTCATATATAATGTTGCGCATTTTAGATGTTAAAATGGAATTAATTGTTTATCTCATTTGTTTGGGATTAAAAAAAAAAATTGCTTTTTTTTTTTTTTTTGTATTATTAAATCATTTATTTTTCTTTTTAAATGTGTTACACTCAATTTAAAAAGACATTCAATGGATTGTTTCATGAAAAGTGAATAAATAATAATCAGTTTAAAATATTTATTTGAAAAAAAGAAAGAACTTATTACAAACAAGTGTTCTAAAAAAAATCTGAAAAATAAAAAGCATTTAAAATTATAATCTTTTAAAAACGGAAAATTAATGTACTAATTGAAATTAAAGCTGTTTTTTACAAATACAAATTGAAATTTTAAATAATTCCATTTTAATAATAATAATAGTTCGATTTTTTTTTTTCCTACATGCATAGGCATTTAGTGTCGGAATATAAAATGAATTAATCTCTTGAAAAATTTACGAAAGAAACACTTGTATAGTAGCATTATGATTTTTAAACCAACGAAATTCGGTCACTTGGCTCACATTAAATTGTAATTAAAAATATGAATTTGTAATTTATTTTAAATGTATGTATAATAATAAACAAATAATACTTAATTTTTGACTAAACACATGCATATTTATATTAAATAATAATATTAGTATTAATATATTTATATTGCATTATTTTACAAATGGGGCACAATTTTTCAATCCTGCTATTAGTTCACACTCTCCCTATATATATATCTTGTTCAAATTTTCAATCGTTCATAAAATACTTTTTATTCATCCACTCAAATTCAAATACATTTTTTAAACTTGTAGAGGATAACACTTGATGTTGATACAGTTTTTCAAATATTAATTCATTAATTAAATTTAATTAATTAATTATAGTTTTTTTTAGATTTAAGTTGCATCTGGAGCCAATAGATGGCGCCAGATGTAAGAGGAAAATTTCAACTTAAAAGTAGGAGTTGACTTAATTTTTTTTATATTACTTGTTAATTACAGTACGATCACGTATCTCAGGGAACGGTAAACATCCGATTTAGCAGAGGAAAAGAAAGAATCTATTTCTTATTAAGGGTTTAGTCTGATATAACGGTAGTTTTAGATATATCATCATCATCACAGGCGCAACAGCCCCATGGTGGATCGAGGCCGTCTACCAGATTTTGAGACAGAAGTTTTCTTTTACGAGGTAGGGTTGTTAGCCCAACGCTACAGTCATATTAGACTGGAAGCTACAGTTTAAAGTGGATTCTGAACCACAACAAACATCCACGGCACCGCCGGAACTCGAATTCGAAACTTGCGGCACCGAGCGGGATGGTAGACTAAAATAAACGTTTCTTAGCTGGAGCACAGGTTGTGCTCTACTCCCTCTCGAAGCCTATTGACCATTTTCCCTGAACACCACAGGATTGCAGGCAACTTGCAGTGCTTAGGAAGAAGCACGTTTACAAAATTTAAAAAATTCTTATTAACTCTTATTAATTAGCCATGTTATAATAATTATTATTATTGATAAAATTCAACAGAAAGAAGTCCCTAATCCACATGACTACTGACTAAACTGACTTACATTTGTGCTACATGTGAGGAAAACTATTCATGTAATAAATAAACCATTCTAAGTCTTATGATGAGAAATATATAAAGGAAATCTTATAATCCTCCATTTTAAAACAAATATAAATAGTATAGTTTTAAAAAATTCTTGATATTATTGACTGTTTTTTAAATTAAATTAAAATATCACAAATGATTTATGTGAATTTGACATATGTATTGCATAGTAATTCTTATAATTTGTCGTTGCATTGAATTTACACTCATGTCCATAAATTAAGGATAATGAAGTTCAGGCAAAGAAAGAGACAGTAGCAAAACAAATTTGACTTATTTGTAAAGTCTATTTATTAAGCAAAAGGTAAAGAGCAAAAAAAGAGGCTATATGTTTGACATAATTAATAAAAATTGCGATTTTTACTCCCTGAAGCAAATTTCAAAAAAGAACCTATTTACAAAAAACAGTATAACATGGTTAGTATGATGGTTAATATGGAGTATGTCTCCCGGACGATGCAATACAGGCCTTACAACGCCTAGGCATGCTGAGTATCAAATTATCAATCTGATCTTGGGGAATATTACACCACTCATCAAGCAATGCCCTCCGAAGTTCCGGTTGATAGGTGGGAGGGGGTTGACGGGCTGCAATTCGTCGGCCAAGCATATCCCACACATGCTCTATTGGATTCAAGTCCGGTGAGTATGCTGGCCAATCCATACGTGTGATATCCTCCAATTGAAGGCATTCGTCTACAATGTTTCACGGTGAGGACGGGCGTTGTCATCCATAAACAGAAATTCAGCACCCATGGCGCCCCGAAACAAACGTACATGTTGTTCCAGAATGACATCCCGATAGATGTGGCCTGTCATCGTTACACTCTGAACATGCAGGTCAGTTCTGGAACCAAGAATAATTCCTCCCCAAACGAGCCATCCTGCACCACCGTAACGGTGTCGTACAATGGTGTTCTCTTGGTGGTAACGGGTGCCTGGCGCTCTCCATATGAAAGTCCGGCTAGAATCAGACTGCAAACTAAACCTGGACTCGTCGGTAAACATCACACAAGACCACTGTTGCGGTGTCCACAATGCATACTCTACTCCAGGTTAATCGCAGGCGACAGTGAGTTGCGGTAAGTGGAACAATGACCAATGTGCCCTAAGTATAGACCAATGTGCCCTAAGTATAGACCAATGTGCCCTAAGCGTCTGTGCACTGTCTGCCTTGAAACTGTCGTACAGGTAGCTGAAGAGAGCTGACGAGACAGGTCTGATGCTGTGCTCCGTCTGTTTCTTTTGGCAGTAGCTGCTAAATACCGATCCTCATTCGGCGTTGTAACTCGGGGGCGACCTGTGCTGTAACATCTACTCACATTACCATCATCTTGGAATCGTTGCCAAAGCCTGGAGATGACACTCTGGGCGATTCCAAGTTCCTCGGATACTTCCAGCTGGGTACGTCCACATTCCAGTCGTCCGATAATTCTACCAAGTAAAAATCATCCAAATGCTTCCTTTGTGCCATAACTATGAGGTTATTGCACTAAAAGGCTTTTAAAGCGCTTGTGAACAATTTTACTTCTTTGCCACCATTCCTTATATACCCCTCTCTTACACTCTCGTCATTGTGACATACTAACCGCGCCATCTGATGGTTTCCTGTAATTTGCATATTCTTCTTCAAGATGTGTGTGATAATTCTACAGGTGAAATTTTTATTTTAGTGTTCAATTTCTGTGTGATTCTGAATTATCCTTAATTTATGGGCATGAGTGTAATTCGGTAATATTTTAAAATATTAGTTGAAATTATTTCTTTTCTTCTAATACAGTGATGTATAGTGTGCTTCCTCTTACACACTGGCAGGAGCCTCTGGCGTTCAGGAAAAATGGTCAGTCGACCACCAGATTTTCTCCCGAGAGGAAGTACACCGCAATATACACTCCCGCTGAAAAACATTTCTCTCATCCCGAGAGGAAATATATTTAGAGCATTAGTTGATCTACAGACTCTCACTGGGAGAGGAAGTATATTTGGCGCATCCTGCGCGTAGGCGAGTATTGTATTTTCGGCTTAAAAGTGGAATCATTCCACGAAATCTATCTATAAATATATATGTATTTAAATGTGTTAAGTATTGTTTGTTTGTAATTGTATGTGGGGTGTTTGTGCGTGTATCAATAAAGCTGGAAGTTCTCCAATCTGCACCTCAATCCAATCACACTCAGTTACAATCTGATTGCCAAACCTACACTGGAAGGAGCGTCTCCGTGACGCTCAGGAGAAATGGTCAGTTGGTCTTCAGCATCTCATTCACGAGCAAGTATATTTAGTGCAACCCTGCGCCACTTTGCGCAACCGTTCCCTCCTGGCTCAGAAGTGTAATACTTCCCCGAATCTATAATTATATGTCTTTAAATATATTAAATACTGTATGTCTCTAATTGTATGTTTGTGGTGTTGGTGCGTATGTCAATAAAGCTGTGAGTTCTCCAATCTGTGCCTCAAATATCTCAACCCACACCCGGTTACAATCTGGTTGCCAAACCTACACGCTATAATATTAAAAAGAATCTTTTCCTAAAAATTTAAATAATAAACAATCTTAAATACATATTTTTCCTTTTTAAATATGGATGTTTCAAAAATAGCTTATAACTCTATTTACGTCAAAAAATAATTATGATAATGCATATATATATGTTTATATATGTAAATGAAATATGGTTGCTTCAAAACTTGTTTAAAAATCTGTCTATTTACATCAAGAAATGGGAAAATTATATATATATATATATAATATAATTTTCCCATTTCTTTCCATATATATATATATTATTTGATTAAAGTTCGGTTTCTGTAAAATCCCAAAAGATCAATGTTTTCTCAAAGCTTTAATGCAGTTTTTAATTAAATGCAGTATCGCTTTAGCTTTTAAAAATAGATGCTATACTTAAATATTTCAATTCAATAAAAGTAAATAGCATTCTGCTATTTTTGGACATTTTAATATTCCTTAATAATCTGTCTTTAAACGAAAATATTTTTATAGGCTAGATTTATTTGGAGAATTTAATATTAACGTTGATTAAGGTTATTGACGTTAGGTTATTTAAAAAAATTGAGCTATTTTGCATCTAACAAATTCATTTTTTTAATTCGGAAAATCAATTCAATTTTAATACGGATTAAGTATCATTCAGTTTCAGAATAATTGAAATGAAAGATTAATTAATTATTAATGATGTAGGGACATTGTTGTTGTCTCATAAATTTTGACGAAGAATAATGAATCAGTGTTTATTCAAGTGCAATTTCATTAATTAAATTTAAATCGCGCATCTCTTGATTTCGGGTGATCGGACTTTCATGTTTCATCGTCATTCACTGCAGTTAGATAGAACACATCGTTGTTGATATTTTCCCATCATTTTATTGAATTTTAATGAAGATTATTATTTTAGACAATCTTTAAACCAATTTGCACAAAGAATATGATTACAAAAATCAATAAAAGAGTTGAATATTTGGTAGGGAAAAGATATCCTTAATCCTTTATTCTCCATTTTTAAACATTTTTGCAATGTTAAAGAATAGAACATAATGCTCTTATTACCCATAAAATTATTGGTATTGTTTTGAAGAGAAGTGTTTTTATTTCCTTGATCAATTTTTTCATTTCCTTGATCATTATTTTTCTTCCTTGACCACTTTCAACTTCATTATTATTATTTTTTTTAGAATTTTGGCATTTCTTGGTCATTATTTTGCTTCCTTGACCACTTTCAACTTATTATTATTATTTTTGTTAAATTCCTTTCACGGGCTATTCTTATCGTTTTTATTTAAATTTCTTTCACGAACTTTTTTAAAGCATAATATTTAATTAAATTTCTTTCACGTGCCAATAATTATATAATTAAATAACGTAAAATTGTTTTAAAAATCGTCTGGTTAAAGCAAAAACGATTTTATTTCAAAATGAAAACGAGATTTTTCAAGAAAAGAAAATCATTTGGAATTTTATAGCTTATAATTTTTTAAGATTGCTTTTTTTTTTTCCATTATTTTTAAAGGGCGCAACATAAAATCGTAAATTTCTTTAAAATACCGTGCCTTTATGTATTTATTTTATTCATTTTTAAAATTTTATCTATAGAAAATATATAGCAAAATAATGAAATTAATTAATATTTTATTTCATTTACATACTAATCTACATTTCTCTTTTAATTTTCTAAAATATTTCTTATTCTTTTAGTTAAAACTTCTTAATCTATTTAAAGGCCAAATCACAAAATAGGAGCCATTGTTATTTGGCGACTTTTTTGTTGTGCCAACTGAGCAATAAGTTGCCAAATGTGGTAACCCGGATTTCTTGTACTTTTTCCAATTCACTTCCCTTACAGTCGGCAACCCTTTTCTTGACGCACTTTGGCGAAAAGATTTCTTGAAGCCAAATCCCAGCGGCTCCTATACTACTTGGAAAAAAAAAAAATACATATTTATACACAACATTATCGCTTATTTGTCACAGTAAATATTTTAAATTGCATATTTTTATAACTTTTTTTTATTAATTATCGATAAATTATTTTACATTATAGACTCACAAGGTTTTTTTTCTTCAAATGCGGAGAATTTAATAAAAAAGTTTTTTTTGTTATTGGCCAGTCGTAACATACGAAGCTAACATGCAAGAGGGCTCAAATTCGAAAATGCTAACGGCGTCGATTACAGTCACTGCTTACTGAAACAAGTAGATTTGATGGTAATTGTGATAAAGTGCATAAAATGTTTCTTATCAATATCTCAATGCATAATATAGTACAGATGTCTCGCATCAATTACTATTTGTCCGTACCTCATATATAAATAAAATGTGTAAAATATGATAAATTCTATGTATTATTTCATAAATTTCAATAAAATTCAACATTAATTATTTTATAATTGCAATAATTTTATAAATTCTTTTTAATTTATCTTAAAATATTTTCTAGTGGGAAACTTGCATTGCTTTGAAATAATACTGCATTCAACCAGTTGTGAAATACGATAAAAATGTTGATTAAAATGATTCAGAGTAGAATAATTATGTCGGAATGCACCTCTATTCCTAACCCTGCGTGTGTCATTTCCAGACGCGTAGTTTCAACCGAGCAATCAACCACATCCCATTCCAGAAATTCCTGATGTACCTGAAATGCCGAAAATCCCACGGCTCAAGGCTCAAACCCAGAGCAGGGAAAGATTTTTCACAAATTCTGCAAATTTTTCACTAAGTTTGCCCTATGTCTTCCAAAAGTCCAATAATTTTCCAGTAATTCAGTTTTATTAAATTATATTTAATAAAACTGAATTATTTGAAAATATTAGCATAATTATTTTAAAGTTTTAAATTTCATAGTTTGCTTCCACAAAAAAAAAAAAATATATAAATAATAATAATAACATAACTCTTCATTAAATAAAACAAGTAATATAAAAAAAAAATTTTTTAAAGTCAATTCTTACTTTTTTTTTTTCACTCTATTGCAGAAAGTCCTTTATAAATAATTTTTCATTCTTTTCTTAAGTTTATCTGGCGCCATCTATTGGTAGATATATGCAACTAAAATCTAAAAAAAAACTATAATTAATTAATTAAATTTAATGAATGAATTAAAATTTGAAAATACTGTATTAACATTCAGTGTCATCCACTACAAGTTAAAAAAAAAAATGTATTGGAACTTGAGTGGATGAATAAAAAGTATTTTATTAAAGATTGAAAATTTGAACAAGATATATATAGGGAGAGTGTGAGCTAATAGAAGGAATTGAAAAAAGTAATATTAATGGACCTGACTGTCGAGTGACTAGCGTTCTGGCGCTTGCTACCACAAGTTTCAGGTTCGAGTCCCGACGGTGTCATGGATGCTGGTAGTGGTTCAAAATTCACTTTAAACTGCAAGTCCAGCTCCTAATATGACTGCAGGGCGTAGGGCTGACAACCCTACCCCTTAAAAAGAAAATATCTCTATCTCGCCATCTGCCTGTAGGCAGAAGTCCTTTGCCCACCATGGGGCTGTTGCGTTAATGAAGTAATATTAATGGCTTTACATAGATCTGCAGCAGATTCAACGTTATCCAGCATTGCATCACAGAAGACATATTTACTGCTGTTCTTCATTGGAAACTATAATTTTAAGGAACCTTTCCTGGGATGTCTTTTCTCCTTTTTTAATGTATTTGAAATGACGAATGCAATAATGATTTTTTCCTGTAGTTTATCTAAATTTAAATTCACACCTATAATAGGTAATCATTTGAATTTTTTGATGTAAAATTGTTCAATGAGGAGTAAACGGTTTATTTTTTATGTCTCTAAGCGAAGGAAAATACTGATGGTCACCACCACTAATATTTGAATAGAAACCATAGGAATAGAATGGATCCAAAGAAAGCAGGTTATGAAAGAAAGAAAAAAAAAAAAAAATACAGTCTACAATGTAAATTTATTTATTGTTCAATTCCTTCTATTAGCTCCCTATATACACAGTCCAGTCACATTAATGTGACCACCTGTCAAAAGCCGGAATAACCACCTTTGGCAGAGTGGACCCACACTACGTTTCTGCATTACGCCAACGATTGAAATGCTTTCCGATGCCCTAGGACATCAGCTAAATACACTTCAATAAAATGCTGCCCCTTTTGTGATTGGAGACATTGACATTGAAAAGTAGGTGATGGTCACATTAATATGACTGGACTGTGTATATCTTGTTCAAATTTTCAATCGTTCATAAAATACTTTTATTCATCCACTCAAGTTCAAATACATTTTTTTTTTGGAACTTGTAGTGGAGGACACTTGATGTTAATACAGTTTTTTCAAATATTAATTCAGTAATTAAATTAAAATTAGTTTTTAATTTTAGTTTTTTTTTTAGATTTAAGTTACATTTATCTATCAATAGATGGCACCAGATAAACTTAAAAAAATGAATGAAAATCATTTATAAAGGACTTTCTTGCAATGTAATGAAAAAAAAAAAAAAAAAGTAGGAATTGACTTAATTTTTTTTTTTTTTATTATTATATTATGCTTGTTTTTTTATTCGTTTTGATCAAGTAACATAAAGAAAAAGATGTCCAATGTGTGAATTTTTTTACTTTATCCAATTTCAAATGATTTGTAACGCTTATTGATAATTTAATAAAACTACTTAACTTAAAATATCAGAACATGTTTTTTTCCGAGAAAAAAAAACATGAATTATTGCTTTTTATAGTTTGAACTCTCCTGGCATAACATTATATTTTTATCTATTTGAGTGGGGTCTGATGGCCGAGCAACTAGCGCTCAATATCACAGGTTCGAGTTCCAACGGTGCCATGATATATTTGTAGGGGTTCGAATCCCCTTTAAACCGTAGATCCCGGTCTAATATGACTGTAGAGCATTAGACTGACATCCCTATCCAGTAAAAAGAAAACTTCTTCTATCTCTCAATTTGCCAAAACAGTATTGGCCAACCATGGGCTGTTGCCCCAATGAAGAAGTATATATCCATTAATGCTAAGCTTATTTCAATATAATTTAAAAAGTTACAGTCGTTTCAAATTTCTTAATTTTCCTTTGAGTTCACAATGTCGACATCCAATATAAAAAAAAAGGAAAAAATTCTTCATAAAAAAAAAATATATATATATTGATGTCAAGGGTCATCAAATTGTGGTTGGTCATCTCGTATAATTCTGTGGATAATTACATGCTGAAAGTGAACATAAATTGTAGTCTTATTTGGTTTTCTGAATGTGTTCATATCTTCATATTTAAGTAAATAATCGCTTTAAAATGTAAATCGGGAAGTCAAAATACTGATGCCAACTGGATAGAACCTGAACACATTCTCTGTCGACCTCACCCAGCACGTGATGTGGCGTCAACGCTAAAAATTCGTGCTAGTTATTATTTTTTAAGAAAATGTATGTAAAAATATAATGAAGGTTTTCCAATTATTTCTGCATTTAAAAATTTTGTATCACTGCATATGCATTATATTTTATATCTCATTTTTTTTTTGTCACTGATCTAATGAATAATAGGATTGTTATCATAGTGAATCATTAATAGGACTTTTTGTTATAGAGCAGGGGTCTCCAAACTTTTCAGCTTTCGGGCCATATTGTTTGCTCCAGTAATACCAAGGGCCAAACTATTTTTAATTTTTCTGCCATTATGTATAATTTCTAGACTAGTCGCCGAGTACATACTCTGAGAGAGCAGGTTTATGTTCGATTCAGGATATCGACATTTCAAATATCGATATACATACATATGCGATACTCTTTACCCCAACCTAACTACCGAGGGTAACCGCGGTATGTTCACTAGTTTATAATGTTAGTGGGATTCATATTTCACTATTTGTTAGTTGTTATGCTTAAGTTAAATTTTCTGCGTATTATGCTTGTCATTAAGCTTTACCTAGCAAGTCAATAAAACCAAGTTTGTCATCATGTGTTTAAAAAAAAGCAATAAGCTATTCTGCCGTCGCGGGCTAGATTGATGCGGACACTGGCGGGCCTTGATTTGGCCCGCGGACCGTAGTTTGGAGACCCCTGTTATAGAGAATCATTTATAGGAATGAAAAATAATGAATATCAACAAAACAATAATAAATTCAACTTAGAAAAGCAAATAAAAATATTTTTATTTCATTCGGATTTTAAAAAAATAAATAAAGAGAAATTCTAGGTTGTACTAGCGCCATCTATTGAGGATGAAGTAGTACGCATTTCATTTTTTAAAAAAAAAAATATCGTTCTTAATCTTTTCACAATAAAGAATAAATTATTTTAAATTCTGTAAGAACTTTTTTCTAATTTCATCCTAAAAATAATAAAAAAAAAAAAAGGGGAGGGGGGAGTATTAATTCAAATTTATCGGCTTTTAATCTCACAATTGTATAAAAATCATAAAAAATTTTTAATTCTCAACATTCATTTATTATAAAAAAAATATTTTATTAAGTTACTTTATATTATAACAATGTATTGTTACTAATACAGAAAATAAATTTCACCAAGATGAAAATATTTACAAAAAGCTATCTTGATATTACATTAGTGTATTGTACATTAAAACATATTTTGCTTAACAGTGCATGAGGTTTTGGTTAAAATCAAATTATGTATAAGTAAATAATTCATGTTTTATTAGGTTTACTCATTTAATATAATTATGCATGCTAACTATTATCAGATGAAGTTTTATTTGAAAATATGAAGTGATATATTTTTACATGAAGTTATGAATTTATACATCATAACTGCAACTCTTGTATTTTGGCAAATATTATATTAATAATAATGGTTTGTATAAAAAAATTCAAATGTCAGAAATAAAAAATTTATATGCTTTATGATACATTTTTAAAAGCAATTAGTCCAAAAAAAAATCTTGGAAACATTAAAATTTAGACCAATAACTTTCCTACAAGCTGTAGCAAGATATATTCATTTGATACATAATAAATAATCATCAGTAAAATGCTCATTAAATATTTCCTAAATGCATCTAAATTTTCACTTAAAAATAAAACTATTCTGTTTTCTATGAATTACTGGGAATTTCATTACCACAATTGTAATTCCATTCTATCATTTAAATT